>CM053792.1:194944995-195204995 GCA_028749045.1 Cupressus sempervirens
AAAATGCAAAAAATGACCCACAAAGCATGTTGAAAAGTCTATAATAAATTATAGCAATTACGATTTCCCATGCTACCTTTTTGGGAAGTACTTGTTATTCATTTTGCCTTCCCACCAAAATCACCATATTTGAATTTGAAGTGGTAACGTTTACAAGTTTTAAAAATTCAAATATTCAAAGGGGTCACGAATTATTGAGAAAAATCAAATGATCCAACCTTATTATATTTTGCCCCTGCACATTTTAATGTTCGGGCCCACAACTCCCCATCGTCAGATCTCAGATTGATCTACAGTTGGCGCTATGTCGCTATTGAGAATTGCATGTTATTTTACCATAGAGGCATAGCATCCTTTTGCCACATTGCAAGGTCAGTCCTCCTGCTCTTTATTGTTTCTCTGACGTCAAGTTTTGTCTGAGTGTACAGTGGGTGCTATGGTGCTATCGAAAAGTCCATGTTCCTCGCCCACAGCGACATAGTGCCCAGTCAAAAAGTGGTACTATGGTGCCGTCAAGAAGGAAGGTGGGTCCCAAGTTCCCCATCAGAGATGAGTTTTTTAGACACATGGGCAGTTGGTCATCTTCCCATTGGCTAAGGTATGACTATATAATGTGGGCCCTGCGAGGTTTATCAAATAGTTTGGCACGTGGTCAGTTCTCGCTGGTTGGTACATTGATAGATCAATCAATCTTGCTCACCATCAGATCAACCTGAATCAATGTTGGGCGCTATCTCGTTATGGGAAAGTGCTTGGGAGTTATCCACAACGACATAGCACCCTGGCGACACCTATCCTAGATGATGTCATGGGCTCGCCCTCCGTGCAGAAAGATACTTGATGAGCCCTCACCGTCCGATGTGATATGATCCATGGTTGGCGTTATGTCACCATGAAAAGCTATGAGGATGTTACCTTAGTGACATAACGCTTTGTTGCCACGTGTCTCTATGGGACTAGTTTCTCTGCGGATCGCCAGTTGGACACCATGTGTTGCCAAGTGTATTATAGATTGTTGAGGTGTTGCCAGGTGTTTCGTGGGCCTAGAAAGTTTTAAGGGCTAAGCACGGTAATGGCGAGTCTTCACGATCTTCAGATCTATCGAGATCGACAATAGGCATTATGTCACCATGAAAAGCTACAAGAATTTTATCCATGGTGACATAGCACCCCTTTTCCATGTGTCTCATTAGGTCCGATGGAAGTAGTAACAGTTAGAAGCACCGACAGTTAATATGATCACCACAGTTGGAGTTTGAGAAGGTGGTGTGGTTAGTAACAAAGGAGGTGGTCAACCATGTAAGACCCCTTACAAGGTGGCAGAAATAAAAGAAAGTATTGGTCCACATGGCTCATTTTGATCCCAAAGTTAGTTGACTTGCTGACACTGTTGATTCATGCACCAAAAAATGATAAAAAATTAGGTTTTTCCACGCGATTTGATTTATGTGATCATTTAATCCAACCACCAGAAGTAAATGAGAGATAAGAGGAACACTCCACCGCCCCAGCTAATCTATCAACCTGGTCAGAGCATAGTTATGACATCATTCCTGTCTTCTCAAATCATTATTGACATAGAATATCAGATATGATTGCATCCAAATTAGATTTTTTTCATGATTATTCTCTACAGAACTTGATGGCAGGTTGTTGCGAAGTAATTGTAGGAAGAGGGCATCCGAGTTATGCCTGAACTATAAAGGCAATTTTGTGAACTTTGTAAAAGGTCAAACTATTCTCTGTTGTTCTCTACTATTGTTTCTGCAATTTCAGTGTAAAAATCCCTTTTCCTCTGAACCAAATGATATTCTACCTTATCTCCTTTAGCCATTGGTATGAAAGTGTAAGAACTCTTTCCTCTCACTAATGTTTTGTGGATATCTACAATCTGCATGATTGTATCTCCTTGGCCTATGAATGATAATGTAAGTGAATATCTCTTTTCTTGTGTCATTCCTCTTGGTTCTCTTATCTACATGTGATTATTAGATTAAAGCAAGTCTGAATGTGTATATCCTTAGTTTCATTCTGGTTCAATAGTGCATATATGGGTAGAGTTTGGTCTGAACACGCTATTTTGGTGCATCACCTCTTTAGATTAGATTAGCTAGATTTTCTTTCATGCTGTCCTTCTCCCTTTTCCCCTCCAAGAATAGTTAGGTGCATCTTGATAGTAAGAGGAAGTCGGCCTTCTCCGAAGACTCAACCTCACAGTTCAAGTCCCATAGCTTGGAGGTTGTTTCCATGTTTCACTAGGTTGTCCTCATGTATAGGCTTTGGACAAGGGTGAAAACCTAAGTGACAATAGTACCCTTTCCCCTTAATCCATTCATACTCATAATTACATATTTATCTTCTTCATACTTCCTTAGATCTTGTCTAGTTTGATCATGCTTTTGACATCCACCGACAAACTATTTCTGGGATTCCATGTCATTTTTTGGTTTGTGTCAACCCCTATATTAGCAAATCTATCAGCTACTAGGTTAGCTTCCTAGAATATATGAGTGATGTGGACTCTATTAAATTTGGAAAGAGTCTCACATGTCTCATCAATAAGATTTGTAATCGACCATGATGGCTGAGAGTTTCTTTTAATACAATTTATAATGTTGTTTGAATCCCCTTCAAGCCAAAGGTTAGTAACTCTAATTTCAAAACCCAGTTTGATAGCATTACACACAGCATTTGCTTTTGCAAAGTGGTTGGTTTGAAATCCCAATGAGAGGAAAAAAGCTATAATACCATCACCATTTTCATTCCTTATTATGCCTCCGCTTCTCAAGGAGCAAGGATTTCCCTTGGAAGCTCCGTCGAAGTTGGCTTTATGCCATCATTCCTGGGGGAGAAGCCATTTGGCTTCCTATCTTTTCATCTTTCTATCTTTTTCCTTCTCCTTTATTCTACCACCTAATTCTATATTTTCTCCTTTCCTCACTAAATATTTTTCCTTAATGTTAGCAAATATTTTCTTCCCTATCACTATAGTTGGCTCCTCTTTATCTCTGAAGATTTTGTTGTTTCTCTCCTTCCAAATGCTCCAACAAAAATGAGGTAGGATCCAGGAACTTAATTCATGAAGATCAGACCTATTGAACATGCATTTCCATTAACAAAAGAGATCCAGAAGGTTAAAAGGCACACATCAGCTGAAGCCCAAGTCCTGGGTGAGGAAAACCCAAACCTCCCTGGAGAAGGAGAAATGAATGAACAAATGATTGATGGTCTTTGTCTGATCTTTACATAACACACATCTGTTGGGCAGAATATGGCCTCTTTTAATGAGGTTATCCTAGGTGAGGATTTTGTCCTGTAGAGCCAGCCAATAGAACATATTAATTTTAGGAATGAGGCCAGGAAGCCAAGCCCTCAACATGCATTTTCTAACACTTGTTGTCCCTTATTAGCTTTCACCTATCCCTACTCTTTGTAGTCTTCTTCCCTTAAGGGTTATATGCATTATCTTTTATCTCTAATGTTAAGTTTCATTCGATCATAGTACATAATCTCCTAGGATCACTTATTTCTTCTCTCAAGGATGATGGTGTATTTACTTCTTCATTCTTTTAGGGGCCTACTTGAGGTTCTCAGCTAATCTCATTTTGTATCTAAGACATAAAGGCACACAATTGGATATCTACTACATACAATAGGGGATTCCAATCTATACTATGGGGAACAACATATTTGTGCATGTACACCTCACAAAAGAGATTTTTGATGGACTATGGTGAAGATTGAAATGTAGAGTAAAATTCATGAGGAGACTCAAGAGAAGGATTGATAACCTGTACAATCCTTGTTAGCTTTAAAGTTAAGAACTATTCCCTTAAATAGAGGGTATATCCCCTCGTTGAAGATTAACACTTCATTAGCTCAAGTATAATAGAGGCAATTTCTGTAATATTTTCCTTCAGCATCTCTACCTCATCTTCTTTCTCCCTTAGTTCCTTGTATTTCTCATTAATTAGATTTTTTCTATCTTCTCTTCTCCACTTCCCATAGTCCTTTCTACAAAATCATGTCCTGGTAAAGACCCAACCCTACTACTAAGGTGGTAGACAAGTTGGGTGATATCTTAGGACTTTGATTTTCAATAGGTATACATCTTTCTTCCTCATTATTGAAAGGTTCCCCATCATGTCTTAGTTTATGAAATGGCCTCCTCATCCAAACTATCATGGCTCTTTTTGTATTTATTTCTCTTAGTTGTTGAGAAGCTTCAACCTATTCATCTAAACCTTCTATATCTAGAATTTTTTTGACAAATTTATCAACAAATTCCATGTCACCTTCATCAATTTCCACTTCAACAATATTTATAGATAACTTCAAGAAATTCCTCCAAAAGTCTATCTTCCTCAATGGACATTGAACCTCAATCCTCCATATTTCTATTTTGAGAATTATATCCCTCCTTAACTATTTCCTCTAGGACTATATTCTCATTGCCTTTCTCATCACCAAGATGACCAAATGAACCTTCATACTCAAAACAATCTGATATTTTAACCCTAAATTCTTTATCTTATTTTGTAATTCTTTCTTCCATGGAATTAGAAGACTTAATGTCAATAGTTGGGGTTTCCTTGGTAGGAGTGTCTTTAAAAGGCTTATCTTTAATTCTCTCACTTTTCCATATAGGTGTTTTAATTTCAAACTTGGAAGTGGGTTTTCTTCTTAGTCCTCTTTGTGGGGGTTTTTCCCCTAGTCAAGGTCATGGGAATTTTTGCATGGGTTGCATTTCTTTTAGGAGGTGTTGTTGTTGTAAATTTGGCTAAGGTAGTATGTTAGGGTTTTCATTTATGACAACATATATCTTACTGTAAGAAGGAAAATTAAATGATAAGTCTGAGGGCATAATAATTTAGAAAAAAATTTAAGTACATATCAGCAAAGCAATGTACAATTAGCTTATTTTATTTAGTGCAATTCATTAGAGGAACTTGGTCTTATGCACACTTATAGAAAGGAAATATATAATGTATATGTCACATGGTTAATAGTGCTTAATATCTAGTTATGTATAGACAAAGTTATTGTAGTTTCACCAGTAATAGTACCAAGACAGATGTCATGCCCAAAATTTAAGGACAAAAACACAACTGCAGAATTTTTTTTATAAAGGAAACTTAGGGATTTTCACAAGAAAGAACTATACATTTCCAACTAATTTATTGAAATTTCCAACTAATTTATTGAATGGCCAAGAGTTCAAGAAACCCAACGGTTATGTTTATAAAATTGCAACATACCCTTAAACCTTAATCAAATAGATCTTAACTAGGTTGGTGGAAGGATCCACCCAAATTGACATCAGGGATAGTGAATACAACAACATGATGTTAGAAAAGGACTCAACATTAAATTCCTTGACGTTTGGTTTCATTAGGGACTACTAACATCATGGTAGGGCATTCAACTAGGTATAGTCTAAAATTCTACATATAGGGTATAGTTACTATGTATGATATGTTTATTCAAAGTGTAAAAGTATGCATATTATTTACCATGAATGAGTGGCATGGTTAATTCACCAAATTAGGATATTTGAATGTGAGTATTAGTGCACATCTATTAGATAAATTATTGTCACCTCATTGCCACATTGCCAAGTTCATTGGTGCAACTTGAGTAGCTTGCCTTCCCTCAAGTTATGATATAGTTAATCTAATTAGTAATAACTCTAACTCCCAAGATTTTTTATTTACTTATAATACTAAGGTCTTATAGTATTCACTTAATCCTAAGATCAGAACCCTTCTAGGATCACTTATCCCTAGTTAATGTAGTACGTTGAATGGTATCTTATTAACTTACATAATATGATCTATAACTAATAATCTCCAATAACAAATAAAACATCAATATGTATACCTATATTAACATGATATAGGTATCTTTCTAATCCCAACCACAAAGTTACTTATTAATAAATTAAATGAATAGTTCTTAACTACTAACATTTGTAGGTCACATATTTATACTTAAGCATGCATTGCCTTATTATATTCTCACACTTATTTATCCCTATCTATATCATTTGTTGTTTTCCAAATTTTATATATATATATATATATATATTAATATTAATTACTAATTACTTCCACTAATACCTTATATTAACCTTCCTAACATGAACTACACACTCATCCTACCCTTTTTACCCTTACTAATTTACCACTTCCCTACACTAATAATTCCTAAATATCTAAATTCCTCCCATTACCATTTCCTAATTTCACCCATGTGGACTATACTCTAACCTAAGAGTTCATCTACTATCTCATATAATTTCCAATTAACCTAAGTAATACTAACTTATCTACTAATCATTAAACACTAATACAATGATCATTACTACATACCAATATCCTTGAGATTCTCGAAACCTACTCACATATTGAATTTATTTTTGCATAATACTTAATCTAACTACAAACCTCCATCTCCCATGGCCCACTAGTATCTTACATGCATACCCATGACCCTTTGACTCTCCAAGTGCACTTTCCTATCCTACTCCCCTACCATGTATGTCTCATCGAGTTGTCCTTGGGAAGTGGACCATGAGCATGGAAGGTTGGATGACATTGGCAGAACACATAGAGGTGTAAGGTGGTGGTGTGTTTAGCCCTTAGTGCTTGTCTTGGGTCCTATGCCATGTATGACTATTAGGGGAGTTGTCAGCATACAAGGGGTTATGTGCCCAATAAGGTGGTAACATGGCATAGTGACTGTTGTTAACTTCTTAATTTGAAAATCGCCCTTTTCAGAGGCTGATCAATTCCTTAGGCATTCCTTCACGGTTAAGAGTGAAGATCTTATATATATATATATATATATAGTTTATATTCTATTTTTTTTAAATGTCATATTTTGGGATTCAAGACACGCAAGTTTTCTTAAGTCCCTTCATTCTCCCTTTTTAGTTAGGATATATCTTTTCTATATTATTATTTTGTCACATCCCTATTGGGCATTCATTTTGCATGAGGTCAACGACAAGAATCCATAGTGTAATTCCTCTCTTGAAAAGCAAATCTTTTTGAGGACCCACTCCAAGGCTCAGTGTTTGTCTTGCGACGTACCAAAATCCTCTTAGTAGAAGATAAATGTGAATGTTCACAACGAGGCCTTTGCTAGTTCCAAAAATTCTTTTACCTTGGAATCAAGTAAAATATGTTCCCTATCTCAAAATATCACACCAAAAGAACAATATTTTTGTATTTTCTATTTTTTAATGAATGCAACTCTAACAATGCAGCTACTATGAGGTCCTATTCTAACAGGGGGTTAGCAAAGAAAATATCAAAACTAAAAGCAAATAACATGAAATCAAATAACTTGAAATTGAAATTCCTAAATAGACATAAGCTATAGAACACAATGCGCTACAAGTTAAACCTTTGAAGAAATCGGTAGGAAACCAATGAAAATAGGAGCAATGCTTCTAAGAATCCACTGATGCAATTGTCAGTGAGAATCTTTATCAAATTGAATGATGTTTTACTCTTCATCAAATCACAAGGCCATGAAAAGTACGCTCATGCGAGACAAAAAGCTACGTAGACACAATCAGGTCATCTCTTCTCAAGCTCGTTATGTTACCAAAATTCATATATCTATAGCAAACACCAGAACTAAAAGATCGCACAACCAGAAACAACACAATAAACCTTTGGCTCAATCACAATCTCATGAATAAAATCCACAAAATAATGACACATTCAGGCAAGAATAACTAAACTCTGAACGCTAGCACCAAAAGCATAACTTTATTGCATAATAACGGTGGCCCTTTTTTACATTTTACAATGGGGTATTTATAAGAAATCGTCTCCTCAATTTGTGTTGAGAATGAGAGATATCTTGATGTAATAAAATGCTTTTAAAACATTAAAAAAAACTAAATATATAAAAATTGATAATCTAAATGTTTCTTAGAGGGACTCCATCCATATTTTATTCATTAATTGGATGCATGAGCCCTTTACATGTCAAAAACAAAGAAAGCATGAGAGAGAAAGTAGGAGGAGCCATCAGTCAAAATAGAAGTGCATGGAGACACCAAAAATAGAAGCTAGCCCTTCACTTGATATGTGTCAGAGTTAACTTGCCATCAAAATGTGTTTTCAATGCATGGAAAGTGCTATTTTTGGAACTGGCAGTCAACTATCGGTGCACCTCTAAATTGTGGAGCTGCGGATCTGCAAAGCTGCAGAGCTGCAGACCTCAACTGGGTCAAATTCTCAAAATTTTACTAAGTGTCAAAATTGAAATTCTGTTATCTAGGTTTTGCTCATCTCTATCCTAAAGATATGTTTGGATGTTTCCCCTTGAATTTCTCTATAATCTCAGTAATCTTAGCAGCATCAGTAAGATCCAAAGCCTCATACTTATCTTTGACCTTTTTTCTGTAGTTGTCCACCTCAATTCAAGTTTCTACAAAATCTTCAAGTTTGGTATCCAACTCTAACAATGCTTCTTCTATCCTAAAGGCTTGTCTGATGTCTTCATCACTGGATGCTTTCCCTAAAGTCTTTGTGAAATTTTCCACAACTACCTCAACTAGTAAAATTTTCTCTCCTTCTTCAACTTCAAAAATATCCAAGCATGCATCACTATATAACTTTTTTCCTTCCAAAATTTGCTCTCGGGCTTGGTCCTCGAGCCTATGTATCTCATCATGCAATATTTCCATCACTTTATTTCCCTCTACAATCTTTTCTATCCAATCATCTATCATGTCTAGCTCTTCTTCGGTATATACATCAATCAAAATGCACTACTTTTTTCCTTTTATGGCCTGTAGAATTTGAAAATCCTTGCTCCAAACTCGTACCTCATCCATAATATTGAAGTCCTACCTAGAAAATTGTCACGATCTTATCAACATTGTCTTCTATAGCATGTAATAACTTTAGACTTCCACTAATTATAGTGACAGCCCTATCCTCAAGGTTGTTTCGCCAATCCTGAAAAGCTCTCAAAATGGACTAAGCCGTTCACCTTCCCCTTCTTTAATAATGGTAGTCAAAGTCTCCTCATGGCATTCAAAATCAAGAGGACCAATAACTTCAGATAGATATCCTTTCAAGATTTCAACTTGCTTTCAAAGTGCTCTGATTTCAATCTCATCATGTTCCATATGGTTAAGAACCTCCTTGACTCCCATAGTCATGATCTATCGAGAAGTATCCCATGTAGGCTTCCCTAACATGATATCCTTCACTTCATATTCCTAAAGGCTGACAACTTCTTCATCTGTACCTTTAAGAGGGCGAGCCACCTATGCAAATAAGTCCTAGTTTTGAGTGGTAGTAATGAATGCAAATGGTGTTGCATCCTAAAATGGAGAGTCAAGCTTGTTCAAAATCTCTGCAATGTCACAAATATCATCCTCTAAAGTAAGGAATTGATGCTTAACACTTCTCATTATTTCTTTCTCGAACCATCTCGGGATATGTCTTTCTGTAAACTTGGCTGTAGATGATGAAGGAATGTGTTCAACTACCTCCTTCCCTCTGTCACTCTTACTTGGAATCTCCTATCATGAGGGTTCTTCTTCTGTAGTCTCAATTTTTGTAGATCTCATAGTTTGATCCTCAACTTCCTAGGAAGGTTGTTGTCTACATTACATTACCTATGCCTCTTTTTATGGCTCACTAGTAACCCTTGGTTTTGGTTCTCCTTGTAATGATGATTCCTTCTGAACATGTTCCTCTAAACTTGGAGGTGGAGGTGTCATTAAAACCTTATCTACCATCATAACCTGAGGTGAAGATGGGGGAGTTAGATGAGGACCTTGTGTCTCAGGTGGCATCTGTGTCCAATATTTTTGTTGAAATTCACCTGTAGGAGTATCTCTAATCTTATCTCCAACTAATTCTATACCCACTAGCATGAAATCAAAATCTAGAATGGAGATAATATCATCACCTAGCTCCCTTTTCTCATTCACCCATTGTTGTACTTCATCTTCCAAAGAAGAGACTTCTACCATTTCAGCTTGGGTGGGTGGTGGGGTATTTGTGACATTCTTCTTTCTTTCCAATTCTGTAGCTTTGGCTAGTTAGGTTCTCCCTTGTAGAGGCACTTGCTCTTCCTCCCCATCTGACTCTATTTCATCCTCATCTGATTCTTCCTTGGGGATGGTTTTAGGAATAGATGGATTAGGCACTAATCTTTTATGAACTCTTTGCCTCTTGTTCATTCTAACCTTGACCCTCCTTTACTTCTGTGGAATCATAGGAGAAGCGGGCTCTTCATGAATCAGATGAATGGAGGTCTCTGGAATCTCTCCCTCTTCTTGTTGGCTTGAAAAAATAGGAGGTAATGGAAAATCAACCTGGATATGAGAAATTCTAGAGTCTTGGGGGTCCTGGGGAGTAGATTCATGTTGCTGCAAAGGGGCCTGTTCTACAACGTGCTCTATCTAGATCCTCTAAGGAGAGGCTCTCTTCCTCTTTTCCTTCTTCTTCTCTGATGGATGGTAGTATCCCACTGGATGATCAAGCTAGTAGACTATTTCTGGCCTGATAGGAGACTGGAGTGCAAAGATAGGAACTGTAACTTTCCTCCCCTTTACCTTTTTTGGGCAAGCATGTATATGGAATATCACTGTATCTGAAATTGGATCAAGTGAAAAGGGTTTCTTAATCCAACTCTTTATCATTCTAATGACATGTCTTGCTCGATGATTAATATCATCTCCTTCCTCTCTATCAATTTTTGCATTTAGAATGGGCCTCTCACCAACTTTATCTATATTGAATAAGGGATCCAGTAGCTCCTATGAATCTTGTAGCCTTATCTCGTCCAGGATGGCCAAATGGAGAGCCTTCTCTACTAAATACAAAGTCATTCTACAATAGTCCCTGATACGAACATCATAGTCATTTGTGGCATTCATCCAATGATCTTCAATAGCATCTTCATGGTAGAACTCTTTTTCGGCTACATTTTCCACTTTACCAACATTGTCAAAGAATGGTCGGGGAGAGTTATATTCTTAGAGAGGATAATTTTCCCATTCCTATTCGAAAGTTAGGATATCTTGCTTTCTCTTTACCTAGTATGCTCCTATTACAAAAGGCCAATCCCAACAAGGCCTTCGTTGTTTCTTGATCCTCTCATAAGCTAACTCAATCTATCGCCATTAGAACTAACTTGTCACTTTGGTATCTTGGGAGCTTCTTTGGATGGATAGATGCACCACCAACTTGAATGTATGTAAATGTCCAGAACTGGATGAAATATGCACCAAGAGCTGTGATCTATGCCTTGGCCTCATCAAACAATCTCTTCCCATAATCCCCTTTGATGAATCGAATGATGGCAAAGATGAAGGCATCATTCACAATCTTCTACTCTGCTTTGCGTTGAGAGCTTCTTCTTAACTAGCTGAGGATAGACTATATATGGCCATGCGTTAGGATCCTGCATACTACCCTTCTTGTACAACCCAGAATAATAGGTGGCTCTTGTTGCAAGTAGATATACCACATAAGAAGTCATATAGAACTTCTTATTATCCTTTACTATCCACAACTGGTCACACAAGTTCTCACTATGTGCGGTGGCCCAATCTAGTGGCATCTTTGCATGTCTGATGGTCTTAATGAAGTTAACCATGAATGGAGCGAGATGACCCGCTGCAGACAATCCCATAACTCTACTCAGGAGAATGATTAAATATTTAATGTCATCCTTCATGTATCCTCGAGTCATATCTACTTTACTAATTTTCTTCCCCCGAGATGGCTTCTCAATGAAGTATCAGGAATATGTGATGTCGATGGCCTGGTAATGATCCTTATGCCACTTCTCAACTGCTTCATATGAAAGCCTGATAAATTGATCGACTCTAGGTAGGTGAAAAACCCTCTCAATATTATCAGGTTGTAGATCTAAGACCACTTCCCCAGTGATGCTCTTTACCACCCTTTCCTCAGGAAAAAAATGTTGAGATAAGGTCATAATCAATTCAGCTGACTGAATGGTCCCAGGATGTGATGCTGCATTTACCAATTCAGATCAGATTAAGGTGAATCTCAAATAATATCTTTCAATTGGGTTGTTACAAACCCTCAAAAACTCTCCCAAGTTCGTGTGTCCAAGTTCTGTGTCTTTGATCTCAGAGTATTTATCGTGCAATCGTGACTTCGGGGTTACGCCTTGGAACTTGTACACAACTGGTTTTGCTATTAATTCGGATGTGGATGTCATTTGATTATATTACCTACATGTCACAAAAAAAAAGAATGATTAATTAACTTTTAAAATAAAGAAGTCCTTCTAGAAAACTTATTTTATTATTATTATTTTTTTTTTTTTTTAATTTTTTTTTATGTTTTCAATTTTTCGGTTTTTTTTTTTTTTTTTTTTTGATTTTTGGACTCAACTTTCTAACTTATTTAATCGAGGTTTCTTCTCTTGACTCCTAAACTATGAGTCCGGGAGTCAAAAAAAGTAGTTGGTCCCCATTCCTAGTAAAGAATGGAGTGTGTGTTGTGGAGACCACAAAAAATAGCCCCGAAAGAAGGAGGAAATGACCAAGGCATTTCTTCATTAGCAAACATCCTTCCACTGTGTGTCAAACACCAACCAAACTTTGAACACCTCGAGTGTATTTTAGATGACCTTGCAATCCAAATTTCTAAAGTCAAAACTTTCAAACTTAGTGTGTGCATTGTGTATTTGTTCTCTTTGACGTATCAGGATGTCATCAATCAAAGTCCTCCATCAACTGAAAACAATCTTCCACCCCTCCCAACTCATTCATTCAGAATTTCCACGAAGGCTCTTTGTTAATCAATTGCTTGACCAGATAAGAGAATCAGTTCGAGGGCTCTAAGCGGAATGTCACGTTCTTTTAATTTTAGGCCTTTTGCATAATAGCTCTATATCATTTAAAATGTTACTTTTGATGAAACAATACTTTTGACTACAAGATGCTTTATTTTGTAATGTATCTCTAGCCATTTTAGATCGATAGAATCCTTCAGACTTAACATTGTCTCTTCTTTTTTTCTTTTTCTTTTTTAAATTTATGTATCCTAACTACGCTTAGATTGTGTAGCCAAAACATCGGTGTCATTTCTTGGATTTGATCTCTTATGAACATCCCTTGCATTCCTCTTTTAGAAATTTTTAGGAAACTCTTACGCCGAACAATGATCTTAGCAACCATTTGAGGAGACCCCTCCTGTTTGAACTAGTCAGAATTTGGATCAATTCTCGTCATCTTTGACTTGAAATTGAACAACACCTAACACCATCAAATCTTTAAATTTGCAAAGTGTTGAGAGCTTGTTAGTCTAGGCTTCTTATTTCTAGACTGAAAGTCCCTTTAATTCCACAAGAGATGTATGTTTCTTGGTTGGTATAAAACACACAATCGTCCAAATGTTTTGACAAAGAAATACCTCCTCCTGAAATCGGGACCAAAGAGTGGTTAGTGAAATCTTGAGAAAAAATCCCAAGTACACCTTACCCCCTAGGACTGACCTAACTTTAAAAGAAAACACATTACTGAAAGCAAACACACAACTTAGAAAAAAGGAAAAACACTTGCAGAAGTAAACACTCTTGCAGAAATGAAAATTTTAATCTACATGCAGAAATGAAACCTAACTAATTTTTTTTTTTTTTTTTTTTTTTTTTTAGGCTTCAAAATAATGTTTCAAAAATTGCCCATTTACGAGAAAAGGTAGAAACTCCCCCTATAAGGAACTTAGCCTAAATGTGTTTTCTTCGAGAATTTCCACAATCTGATATGGGCCTGTCCACAAGCATTGAAACTTGGTATGGCTTCCCAAATTTTCTTTTGCCTTATCCCAAAGTAGGACTAGGTCAAAAATCCTGAAGGATTTTATTGTGGCCCTCTTGTCGAACCATCTCTTAACCACGGCTTGATGTTTAGCCATGTGTTCTAATGCAATTGTTCGCTTCTCATCCATTTCCAAAAGATTCATCAGTCAGATCTATACTCTATCAGTGTTATTAGCATACCCACTCGTGAATTTTAAAATAGGAATCTTGAGATTAAGCGGGAATATTAGTTCTTGCCCGTAAACAAGTCGATACGAAGAAGTACCCAAGGCCTTTTTCACTCTGACCGAATCTATCCACAAGGCATATTTCAATTGTATATGCCAATCCCTAGGGTTCTCCTTCAGTAGTCATTTTATCACAATGATTAAATTCTTGTTTGTAGACTTTGCTACCCCATTTCCTTGTGGGTAGTAATTTGAGGAGAATCTGATGATGAATTTGTTTTCAAACACCTATTGTGTTAAGAATGCAAATGCAAATGTAGATCCATTGTCACATAAGAGAAAATGGCATTCCAAATCTAGTAACAATATGTTCTTCCAAAAATTCTGTCACCACCTTAGCCGTGCAATTTCTGAAAGTCTCTACCTCTGTCCATCTTGTGCAGTAATCCGTAGTTGTAAGGATGAATGTGTGTCCAGTTGATGATGATGGGTTTACTGGGCCAATGAAATCCAATCCCCATTTTATTAAAGGGTGCACCTCGTATACCGGTTGTAGTGGCATTGCTAGGTGCCTCTCTTTGTTAACACTAGTTTGGCATGTATGACAGGAACGCACATGTTCAAAAGTATCCTTGAATATCACAGGCCAAAAATAACCTGATCTTAAAATCATGTGAGTTGTTGCTTCTATTGAACCATGTCCTACACCATACTTATCATGAAAATGTTCCAGGACATCCCTAGCTTCTTCACGTCCTAAGCATTCAAATAAATCCCTTCGTAGTTCCTTTTATACAACTTCTAACCAAGTAACTTGTAAGACTCACATTTCATCTTAAGTCCCCTACGTTGTGAACTGTTCATCCACTTAGGGCATTGATCTTGCAGGAGATAATAGACAATATCCTGGTACCACACATCTGTCACCACACCTTGATTGATATCAACTTGTGATACAACCATCTTCTTTTGATCATCTTCATCAGTTTCATCATCAATTTTGAATTCATTTTGATTTCCTTCTTGGTTATCAACGATCATTTTGGATAATCCTTGGCCTCTGACTAATCACATAGGTTGAATCTCTAGATCGAATTCTTGAAGTATTTCCATCCACTTTCCTCTTCTTTCACCAAGTTCATTATGCATCAAAAGCATTTTTATTGTTGGGTCAGGTACAATTGCATACACCTTACTTCTAAGTAATGGAACTTCTTTACTGCCTTGATTAATGCAAAGGACTATTTATCAAGATTTGAATATTTCAACTCAATGTTCTTTAGAGGACAACTCATGAAATCAATGGGTCGTTCATCCTCCTTCTCTCTTTTTTGTGTCAAGATCCCTATGCAAGAATGTTCGGAAGAAAAGGAATAGATCTTGAAAGGTAACTTGTAATCTGGACTTACCAAAACTAGGGCTATGGAAATGGTAACCTTGATATCTTGGAAGGAATTCTTTATCTCTAGTACCCATTCTATTTTAGCCCCCTTTTTGAATAAATCATTGAGGGGGCAGACTATCTCTGTGAAACCACTTATGAATTTGCATACAAAGTTTATCTTTCCAAAGAAAGATTTCAATTGCTTCTAACTATGAGGAGGTGCTAACTTCAAAATATACTCAACTATATCTAGATCAATGGAAATTCCAACTCCATAAATGACATGTCCCAAGAGCTTTCCTTTAGTAACACCGAACGAACATTTCTTGGGATTGAGCGATATGCCGTACCTACGACATCTATTGAATACCTACCTTAGATCAGCAATATGAGTACTTCAATATTTTGAAAAGACAGTCAAGTCATCCATGTAGATGACTATACACCTATTTATCAATCCTTTGAAAGCTTCATCCATTTCTCATTGAAATGTAGCTCCCGCATTAATCAACCCAAAAGCCATCCTTTTGTAGGAAAACGTTCCCCACTTGGTTGTGAAAGCAGTCTTTAGCCTATCTTCTTCATCAACCATCACCTAGTTATATCCTAAGTAACCATCCAAGAATGACATCATCTTTGAACAATTAATGATTTGGAACACCTCATCTAATGAGGGTAGAGGGTAGTTATCCTTCTAAGATGCCAAGTTCAAGTTATGAAAGTCAACACAAAGGTGAATCTCTTCGGTCTTTTTCCGTACAGGGACCAAATTTGCTACCTAGGTAGAATGACAGATAGGAAATATGATCTTAGCATCCAATAGTTTTTTGACTTCTTTCATAATCAGTGGTTTGATTATCAAATTTAGCGATCATTGTCTTTGTCGAAAAGGTTTAGCATCTAGTTTCAACGGGATGTCATGTGTGATAATCTTAGGATCATAAGTCTTTAACTCTTCATAGCTCCAAGAAATAACATCTTTATACTCGGTGAGAAACTTGAGCATGTCATCCCTTTCCTTTTGATTGCATTCTTTTCCTATTTGCACCATTTTTGGTTCTTCATCGGTAACTAAATTGTACGAGTCACATTCTTTGATTCCTTTCTCTTGAGTTTCCCTTCTATTGAGTGTTGATTCATTACGGTCAAAGATGCATTCAAGTTCAACAATCACTTTCAAAATGCTATTGGTTTTCAAATTAAGGATTCCATCATCATCCTCAAGCTCATCATCTTCAATTTTATCTTCAAGTGTATCATCAATCTCTTGTCCTTGGAAATGGCGACTACACATAATAAACTCGAGTATATGTTGATCATCTTGAAAGACCTGAAAGTTTGTGATATTGTCGAGAATGGCAAGAATGACAACTAATTCAACTAAGAATCTTTTCAACTTTTTTCTTTCTACTGGTTGCAAAGGACTGGCTAAAATAGCAAGGGCATCCGCTACCACATTCTTTCTTCTTGGAATGGATTTGATGTTCAAAGCTTCAAAGTCATCCATTATATCCCATAAGCTTTTCCTGTAAGAAATTAATCTTTTTTCGTTGCATGAGTATATGGATTTTACTTGTCTTATCACTAGTTGAGAATCCCCTTTGATTATAAGAGCAATAACTCCTTTTTCCAATGCAAAGAGAAGCCCTCGGATCAAAGCTTTGTATTCTACACCATTATTAGTAGATCTAAAATGCAATCGATATGCAGCATAGTAAGACCTACCTTTTGGGTTGATCTGATTTACATTTGGAACCATTGAAATAGGGTGTCCAAACTGCATTTTCCTTGGATTTTTTGACTTTGTGCTTATTTGTCCTTAACTTTTCTTTTACTTGAGTCTTGAACAACTATTTTTTGGGAACCCATTGTAACTTTTTTCATGTAGAGCTTGATGAATCTCCTTCATACCCCATGGATAAAGGAAGAGTGTGTTTTTCTTGCTTCTCCTGAATTTCCCCTATTGGCTCAGTGATTTGTTCAACTTTAGGTTCAGGATGAATGACTACTGAGGTCCATCCTTTACCTTTAACATATCATCTTCTTCTCTAAACTTTAATCATCCCGGGAGGAGGAGAAGATAAACCTCCACCATCTGAAGAGGTATCATTGTATGATACATTTAGATCTTCACTTTCCTCCTCAATTTGTTAATAAGGTTGGATGAATTCACTAAATCTTGATTTTCAATAATTCCATCACTTGGGGTCTTTGTGCTCTTGTTTTCCATTATTTGTGTCAAAACCTTTGCTATTGCTTCTTGGCATAGTGAGCATTCAAACTCTGAATGACTATCTTTGTGCAACCAACAAAATCCTGGAAGGAGGAGGATACTAGGGTCAGCTTCCTCTCCTAAAAAATGTAGATTAGTCACCATACTTTCTATAAATTGTGTCATGGTCTCACTTTTGGGTATCAACACCTTAGGTTCTTCATTTTGGTCTTGAGATGTCTTGTTTGGAACCATGTTCAATACCATTACTTTGTACGAACCCAAGTTAGATTGTAAGAATGCTACCTCATTCGGGGTGTTGTAATCTATGATCATTGTTTTCAGTTTGGGCTCAGCATCTATCTTGATTTACTTGTTCAAACCTTTCCATGGCAACCATAATTGAGTGAAATTTGTAGAGAACCATCCTCTAAGACATTTTGTCCATTCTCTACTCAGGAGTAATCCGTATGTTTCTGGGATGTCAACCACATGTATGTCAACAATATCTTGGATCTGAGATCAACTGTTAGCTATATTCACACATCTTTCAATACTCCATTGACTTTTACCTTTGTTTTATCCAGCTATATTACCACTCGGTTAGAGGGTTGAGGATTAACTCCTAGGCTTTGAGCTATTGATAATGGCATCACATTACACAAAGCTCCTAAATCAATAAGACAATTGTGAAGATTCTTTCCATATATCCTTATGCTCATAAAAAATGGGGGTACCTCAACTTTGTCCTTGAACATAGTGGGCATCGCTTCTGCGGCATTTACTTGTTGCGGCACCATCTTTTGAGGGACATTATTCATATTATGGAAAATCGTTGTATTATCCAATGTCTTCATGAGTGCTTCTCTTTATTGTGGAGAATTCTACAACATGTTGAACATGGACATATTGGCTTTCATTTTCTTTAGGTCTTCAACCGCATTATATTTTTCAGTAGACCAAGCAGGGTTCTTTAGTATTGTTGGTATGTTCACTTGATTCTGATACTATGGTCCTCCTTGGGCTAGCCTTACCGATGGTGGATTGTTGCTTGCTCTAGGATCAGGTGGGGTTGGTTGCAAATGAGGAGGAATTCCATCAGTCAAGGGATCCTTTTTGTTTCTGAGATTATATGTGTTTCAATTATCATTTCGAAAGGCAAACATCTCATCGTGTTGAAGATCGGGTTCTTGACTAAAAGGGAACGAGAATTCTTTATTTTCCTATTGTTCCACTTGTACATTCTATGTATAATTGTAAGATTCTAATAGCATTACATTGAATTGAATAGAAGGAGGATTATAATTCATTTGTTGGTTTCGATTCACATATTGATTACCATTATAGTACACACCATCATTGTTAGGCATATTTTTGCCATCATGATACTGATTAATATCAGCATACTGAATGTTGTTGTTATCAGCAGGAATGCTTCCATTATTTGGTCAAGTGTTCCATTGTCAATTTTGTCTTTGGAAGCCATTGTTGCGATTAGGAGGGTTGAAGGTGTTTCCTTCATCGTTGTTTCCTGCATTGTTGCTACTGTTATTGTTGAAGTTCCTGTTGTAATTCTGACCAAAATTGTTGTCGTAGGGGCCAGCATTATTTCTTTGGAAGTTGTTAATTTTTCCTTGAGACAATATAAGATGAGTCAATTTGTTGTTCATTTGTGACATGGTCTTCTTCATCTAACCAACTTCTGAAAGGATATTGTTATCTACTTCCATAGGAACCGTTGCCTTTTGTTCAAAGAAGGTTGTTTTCGGCAGCTCATACCCTGGATATGTTATCGCTTGAGTTTGTGGAGTGGGTACCTGTTGTAATAGAACTAGGTTCATAGGTATGAACTAACTAGGTACGATGGGTTCTCCCATAGGAACCATTGGCATGGTAGGAACTATTTGCGTAGGAAGCATCATTCCTCCTCCATTAGGATCAGCTTGCTTTGTGAACGTGATTGCTTCTACAAAGACTTTGTCCAATGTGTCAATATTTGTTACAGGAAGTCTTCTCAAAAAAATCATAGTAAGAGGATCCATGGCATTGAAATAAACTTGGATGGCAGCTTCAACCAAAATTGTGTACGGTGTTTCCAACTTGCAGTAGGCCATATGAAAATGATGATTGAAGCATGAAATTGTTTTAGCTGGGTATGAATTGTTGTTGTATCACTACTGGATTGATGAATGTTTTGAATTGTTCCAAAAATGATTTTTCAAAAGTTTCCTAATCTCCAATACATCCTAGTGGTAGGTTCACGTACCAATTGAAGGAAATTTCCCCCAAAGAGTAGGGGAATAAACAAAGAACCACATCTTCATTAGCAATTTGCTTTCGATTGCAAATTTCCTTTCAAATCTTGACATGATCTTCGGCAGTTCTTGTTTCTCCGTCAATAAACCTTGGAAAAAATTTCTTAGGATTCTTAGGGAGGTCATCGAGGGCACCTCTCAAGCTAAGGGGTGAATAAACTACATTTGCGAAAAAGGCCATCAGAGAATTTTGTGGACCTAAAGGTGGCGGGAATGGTGATGGGAGTGTTGGAATATGTGGAGGTCCACCTAGTGGTTGAATGGGTGGTGGAGTAGAAGAAGATGATGAAATGTCGAATGGAAGTGGTTGAATTTGGGGTATTCCTCTATCACTATGTGGCTTACAAAAATGAGTAAGCTCTAGAAATTCTTGGGCACTTGGTGAAGATCTTAATGCTCGCTAGAATGGGGATCTAGGATCAATATCTTCTAGCTTGTATCAATTCTAGGAAAAGCACACCTCTACAAAAGTACACTTCCTCACTTCTTCTAAATTTTTTTCACCACAGAGTTCTGTGGAGCTACGGACTTACAGATCTATGGAGCTACGAACTTGCAGACCGATGGACCTGCGGAGCTGAATTTTTGAAAATTTCAGAAGTGATTTTTGAACTTTTTACGTAGTGTAGATTATTGCAAGGGTGCAAAATTTTTGAAACTTGATCAAATCTTTCTTATTTCAAAGAGTATGTTCTTTGTATTGGCCCTCCTTCTAGTACCACTTCTATTGGGCATTTCTTTTACACGAGGTCAGCGGCAAGAATCCATAGTGTAATTCCTCTCTTGAAAAGCAAATCTTTTTAAGGACCCACTCCAAGGTTCAGTGTTTGTCTTGTGACGTACCAAAATCCACTCAGTAAAAGATAAATGTGAATGTTCATGAGGAGGCCTTTGCTGGTTCCAAAAAATCTTTTACCTTGGAATCAAGTAAAATCTGTTTGCTGTCTCAAAATATCACACCAAAAGAACAATATTTTTGTATTTTCTATTTTTTAATGAATGCAACTCTAACAATGCAGCTACTATGAGGTCCTATTCTAACAGGGGATTAGCAAAGCAAATAGAAAAACTAAAAGAAAATAACATGAAATCAAATAACTTGAAATTGAAATTCATAAATGAATATAAGCTACAGAACACAATGCACTGCAAGTTAAACCTTTGAAGAAATCGGTAGGAAACCAATTAAAACAGGAGCAGGGCTTCCTAGAATCCACTGATGCAATCGTCAGTAAGAATCTTTAACAAATTGAATGATGTTTAACTCTACATCAAATTGCAAGGCCATGGAAAGTGTGCTCATGCGAGACAAAAAGCTATGTAGACACAATTGGGTGATCTCTTCTCAAGCTCGTTACGTCAACAAAATTCATATATCTGTAGCAAACACCAAAACTAAAAGATCATACAAATAGAAACAACGCAATAAACCTTTGGCTCAATCATAATCTCATGAATAAAATCCATAAAATAATGAATTTTATCTTTCGAAGAAGAGAGTTCTATCATTTCAGCTTGGGTGGGTGGTGGGGTATTTGTGACATTTTTCTTTCTTTCCAATTATGTAGCTTTGGCTAGTTGGGTTCTCCCTTGTAGAGGCACTTGCTCTTCCTCCCCATCTGACTCTATTTCATCCTCATCTGATTCTTCCTTGAGGATGGTTTTAGGAATAGATGGATTAGGCACTAATCTTTTATGAACTCTTTGCCTCTTGTTCATTCTAACCTTGAACCTCCTTTGCTTCTGTGAAACCATAGGAGAAGTGGGCTCTTCATGCATCAGATGAATGGATGTCTTTGGAATCTCGCCCTCTTCTTGTTGGCTTGACAAAGTAGGAGGTAATGGAAAATCAACCTGGATATGAGAAATTCCAGAGTCTTGGGGGTCCTGGGGAGTAGATTCATGTTGTTGCAAAGGGGCCTATTCTTCAATGTGCTCTATCTGGATCCTCTGAGGAGAGGCTCTCTTCCTCTTTTCCTTCTTCTTCTCTGATGGATGGTAGTATCCCACTGGACGATCAAGCTGGTAGACTATTTATGGCCTAATAGGAGACTGGAGTACAAAGATAGGAACTATAACTTTCCTCCCCTTTACCTTTTCTAGGCAGGCATGTATATGGAATATCACTGTATCCAGAATTGGATCAATTGAAAATGGTTTCTTAATCCAACTCTTTGTCATTCTAATGACATGTCTTGCTCAATTATTAATATCATCTCCTTCCTCTCTATCAATTTCTACATTTAGAATGGGCCTCTCACCAACTTTATCTGTATTGAATAAGGGATCCAGTAGCTCCTGTGAATCCTATAGCCGTATCTCATCTAGGATGGCCAAATGGAGAGCCTTCTCTGCTAAATACAAAGTCATTCTACAATAGTCCCTGATACGAACATCATAGTCATTTGTGGTATTCATCCAATGATCTTCAATAGCATCTTCATGGTAGAACTCTTTTCCTGCCAGATTTTCCACTTTACCAACATTGTCAAAGAATGGTCGAGGAGAGTTATATTCTTTGAGAGGATAATTTTCCCATTCCCATTCAAAAGTCAAGATATCATGCTTTCTCTTTACCTGGTATGCTCCTATTACAAAAGTCCAATCCCAACAAGGCCTTCATTGTTTCTTGATCCTCTCATAAGCTGACTCAATCTACTGAGAAATTTCCATTAGAACTAACTTGTCACTTGAGTATCTTGGGAGCTTCTTCAGATGGATAGATGCACCACCAACTTGAATGTATGTGAATGTTCGAAATTGGATGAAATATGTACCAAGAGCTATGATCTGTGTCTTGGCCTCATCAGACAATCTCTTCCCATAATCCCCTTCAATGAATCGAATGATGTAAAAGATGAAGGCATCATTCACAATCATGTACTCCTTTCTTTGCGGTGAGAGCTTCTTCTTAACTAGCTGAGGATAGACTATATATGGCCATGCTTTAGGATCCTACATGCTTCCCTTCTTGTACAACTCGAGATAATCGGTGGCTCTTGCTACAAGTAGATATACCACATAAGAAGTGATATAGAACTTCTTCTTGTCCTTCACTATCCACAACTAATCACACAAGTTCTCACTAAGTGTTGTGGCCCAATCCAGTGGCATCTTTTCATGTTTGATGGTCTCAATGAAGTTAACCATGAATGGAGTGAGATGACCTACTACAGACAATCCCATAACTCTACTCAGGAGAATGATTGAATATCCAATGTCATCCTTCATGTATCCTTGAGTCATATCTACTTTACTGATTGTCTTCCCCCGAGATGGCTTCTCAATGAAGTATGAGGAATATGTGATGTCGATGGCCTCCTAGTAATGATCCTTATGCCACCTCTCAGCTACTTCATATGAAAGCTTGATAAATTGATTGGCTCTAGGTAGGTGAAAAACCCTCTCAATATTATCAAGTCATAGATCTAAGACCAGTTCCCCAGTGATGCTCTTTACTACCCTTTCGTCAGGAATAAAATGTTGAGATAAGGTCATAATCAATTCAGCTAACTGAACGGTCCCAGGATGTGATGCTGCATTTACCAATCTAGACCGGATTAAGGCGGATCTCAAAGAAGATCTTTTAGTTGGGTTGTTACAAACCCTCAAAAACTCTCCCAAGTCCATGTGTCCAAGTTCTATGTCTTTGATCTCAGAGTATTCATCATGCAACTATGACTTTGGGGTTACGCCTTGGAACTTGTACGCAACTAGTTTTTTTGTTGATCCAGATGTGGACTCCATTTGATTATATTACCTGCACATCACAAAAAAAAAAAAAAATGATTAATTAACATTAAAAAAATAAGTCCTTCTAGAAAACTTATTTTATTATTATTATTATTTTTTTTTTTTTCTATGTTTTCAATTTTTTGGTTTTTTCTTTTATGATTTTTGGACTCAACTTTCTAACTTATTTAACTGAGTTTTCTTCTCCTCACTCCTGAACTATGAGTCTGGGAGTCAAAAAAAGCAGGGGGTCCCCATTCCTTACTATGTGTTGTGGAGACCACGACAATTCCTTTGTAGGAAATCTAGGGAATATTCTATGTTTATATTCTATTGGTGTATATTTGGGAGGGGAAATTATTCTCACTCCCATACAAATTCCAAAGAGAAAATATGCATCTACAACAAGTTTCTCTAATTAATATTTTATGTCAAGTGATCTGTCGATTCCTTTTTCCTCTACTCAACTATGATATGATGGGTTTAGTATAGTTATTAAAATCATTTGATAATCACATCATTAAATTGAGTAATGCAATATAATATAGTCTTGGTACTATTGGATTCACCTTTCTTATCATTAATGGAACTTAAATGATGTTTTCTTTAGATGGATGCATAGTAAAATCTATTTACATGATCAATCTACTGAAAAAAATTTCTTGTATTTATTCTTTACTCAAATAGAAAAAATATAGAAATAAATATACATTCCCTGAGTATCAATAGAATGACTATTGCAATAAATCTCTTTTACATTTCATTTATTTCCACTATGATAAGACAATCCTTCCATTTCAATACAACTAAATGCATAATAGTGAACCTTACAATGCAAATACTTATGGGAATATCCAAGCTTATTTATTTCTTCCATGAATTCATCCTTCACCACAATTTACACAAGATGATAATTTTACTTTTACAATACCATCTACAAAAGACACAAGTGAAGGGTTCCACTTTTACAATACAATATACAATCACATCATGAGGATTTCATCCTTTCAAATACATCACACAATGACATGGGAAGGATTGATTCCTTCAACTACATGATACATCACAACACTTGATTCTTTAACAATGCCAAGGGTAAAACCCTAAATTCTTCATAGATCCCTTTATCACAACCTATAAAAGAACATAAAACCAAGAACCATGGAGGCTCACCTCTCATCCTAGGCTTCTAAGAAGCCACCCACCAAGCTGGGGAAGTAAGGCTCAAATGGGGTCACACTCAAACATTTTACAATGTATGCAAACACAATATCATAATACATTTACAATCCCCCCAATGTTTAACACAATGATTTACCTTTGGAATCATGAAACAGTGGGTGAAGGTGGGCTCTCCAAAGAGGAGAATGCCATATCCATATACACATATACATTTGCAATTGTATAATTCCTCTTCAAGGCTATCAAAATAGATCCTCCTCATCACATCAATACACTTATACCTCCCATAGTACAAACAAGGCATATGGTTTCAATGGATCCCATGCTCCATGAACAAAAAAACCCTCTCCAAGAGGAAAATCTCTCAACTGCAATGTTGAGCACAACTAACCTCTTCACCCAAGGCATCTATTCCCTCCTAATGCTGATTGAAGCCTTCACACCCATTAACAATCAACACTAGAAAACAAGAACAAAGAAATAAATCCAAAGAAAGTATATGCAACACAATCTACTAACACTTCAACACAACACAAAACCTGATTTCACCAGAAAAAATTTAATAACATTACAACACCATTAAACAAGTGCAAAGAAGATCATGGCATGGGCACCAACCTTGGTCCAAGCTAAAGGCAATGACAGTTGATGAAGAGCTCCCTTCTCCTTAGTCTTTCTTCTAAAACCCTAATTGTCTCTAAACTTAGAGAGTGGATAAACACCCCACTAGTTTGTCATCACTCCTCTAAAAGGACTCTCTACTATTCCATTATTAGTAGAAATATCAAGCCCACTCTTTCTTGCAATGTTGTCCCTTTAAAAAAAGAAACTTTCACCAAGTAGGAGTGTGATGGTACACTCATAGGAAAACCCCAAATTTCAAATTGGTGAAATAATTCATTGGTTAAGGGGTCTCCTAGGCTAGCTAAGCACTTAAATGGTCAAATTTAGGCCTCTAACATGCTATACTACCATATGGGTGGCTTATTTAAAAAAGAATGGCACTTTAGAACCACATTTAGGCCCCTAAAATCCTTGACAAGTTTGAATTCAAAATTCAATATGATGGTGAACCATCCTAACACTCTCTCCCAAGTGGGTGTACTTAAGAATTTAATGGAAATTAGACTAAGATTGAGTGACCTCATGGCAAAAACCCTAGGTGACATGTCATTGACACATTGACAATTACAAGTGTTAAGTCACATATTAAAAAACATTAGAAATCACAATTAAATGTCCCTAATTCATTCATGGATATATATTTATTACACACATGCAAGATTACATTTACAGAATAAACACATCACAACAAGGCTTTGAATCCTTTCGAAGATTCACCTTGGCTATACTATATCCACATAAGTTTGGACCTTGTTTCCTTGATTAAATTCCATGGTTCAATTTCTTGCACACTAAACTCAAAAATTAGTATCCCAATGAAAGATCATATAAAATGAATGTATATAGGTGCATGGAAAATTTCATATAAAATAATTCACATTAACATACTCAATTTTCATAATCAAATTTTACTTTCTAATCATTTTCATACAAAGCATTTAAAACATTAAAATATTAGAATCTACATATCAATATTAATATCTAATCGCATGATCCAATTAACATTATGAACCACATCATAATCCAATTCCTATCATAATAATGAAATACTAAATCTATAACTATTAAATTAGCCAACATGAAAATTAGTTCTAAATACATATCTTAGGTGAGAATTACCAAAATGTAAACATTTCAACTAGTATCCTTCAATTCAATTAAATATAGTGTGATTACTAACAGTATCTCATTATCATTATGAGATAATAAATCATAAGATGTATCGATTATGTCAGGTAATTGAGATGTTTTCATAGTCACATCACATAGTTTCAAAATCAATAATAGAATAAATCCATTACATTTTATTGGAACATAAAATATATCCTCATTAATATCAACATATCTACCTAATACTACTTGCACAATAATTGACTTATTACATTACATCATACTAAGTTCTACCATGTAGACCCTTATCCAATTTTGATAACAATTTTCATCTGTGACTATTAGTAACATTGACAAGGGTGGGTGTTGATTCATCTTTCCATAATAACCATCTAATTAAATTATCCTAATAGGCCATGAAATAACATGAACCCATTGACATAGTTTCTAAGTTATGACATCTTGAACCTTTATTCCATAGGGTCTTAGCTTATCAACCTAATGTAATTCCAACTATGATACTTAGCACAACAATGACTAAAATGTATATCAGTCTCAATAAGATATCAGGTTCATTATCAATAGGAAAAATGCCAATCATGGCATACTTGGATACCCAAACCTTCTTACCATCGTTCTCTCATAAGGTGTATGGTAATAGTATCTAATTCACATTCTATAAACAAGAGAAAAAAATATGACATCTCATCTCATTACTCTTCCTAGCTCTAATCATATTTGTGTTATTAAGATTTATAATAGGGTACTAGGGAAGGGGACTTACAATAGAACATAGATAAAGGCAAACTAAAGGCATTTTGGTTAAGGAATTGTTTTAGTTCACCAAAATAATTACTTGAAAATGTTGGGATGACATCCTGTATGTTAACCCATACATGAAAAAATATCATTCAAAATATTTAGCAAAGTATCAAGTAGCAAGGTCAAAAAAGTGAAAGAATTTGGTGTAAAGGAATAAAATTTTGGGTTAGCAATGTGAAGCATTGTATTATAATGATAAAATGTTTGAATGTGCACTTTCTATGGTCAATATAGATGCACATGTGATGCTAGTACAAAGCAGTGTGGTTGTATGATAAATTTTCAAGAACGAACCAAAAGGCAGATCAAATACTGAAGAGTTTAGCTATTGGTCTTAGATTGGTTTTGAAAATTGAGTGTCAACACACTTAACCAATTCTTAAGTTGATGCCGAGTATAATATAGAAGCCAAGTTACAGTATGTGTCAAGCTAGAGATTCAATAGGTATCAAGTGAACTTCAAGTGTCGAGAAAAGTTCAAGTGCTAAGTGATAAGTGATGATGAGTCACTATTGGTGCCAACCAAAGTATAGATGTTGAGCAAAATAGAATCACTATAGGAGCCAAGTGAGACAAAATTCCTATATGTGCCAAGCATCAGGAATTAGTAAGTTCTGAGTAACACAAAATTAGCATATGAGTTTGTATCTTCACAAACTCAGATGTAAACCATTTTTTAGCTAACTCAGGATGAATCTCAAAGGATCTTGAAGATAATATTGAATCTTTTACATTATCTATGTAATCATTATGCAGCCAATAAGAAAAATGGAGAAGGCATGCAACCAATAGGAAAAGTGCAAGAATTGAGTGGGAAATGAAGAGTGAATATTGATCATAGATTCATACCTAACCCTAAGTCTTTGAAGCCTTTAAAAGGAGGATGAAACCCCCCTGTATGCATGCATGAATGAGAAGTGTATGGGTGAATTATAGAAAAATGTAGAGGGGTGCAAGGACTTTAGAAAGAGTACAACAACATTGCAACATTTAGTTGATCAAGAAAAAAGTATCAAAATTTTGAAGAGAGACATATCAAATCAAGCAAGGATCAGAACAGAGAGAGTAGAATGAGGATTTGGAATCAGCTATTAAAGATTGCAAGTCATCAAGTCAAGAATTTCCAATACTCTCTAGCCATTGTATTAAGAATGAAAATCCTATGATGATAGGTTGGTTCAATAGCCATGTTGTAAGCCTTTCAACAAGGTGCTAAATCCTTTAATAAGGTAACATTCTAAGTGAGTGTTTGTAAATCCTTTAACCAAGTTTCTTTTAATAGGGTGTAAAGTCTTTAATAGGATAGGCCTTTCATAGGGTAGACCATTGGAAGTGATCAAACTTTGTAACCTTGAACAGTTACATATTGTTGCAATGATACTTTGTGGGTGTCATCCCCACTCCAATTTTACTTTCTCATTTTGGAGGGTTTTTGGGTTACCAAATTCTTGTGTTATCTATTTGCATGCATGTCTTTACTTTTATGTTTATTAGATGAATTAGATGCATGTGAATGATTTTAGCAAAAAAATGGGTTTTTGAAAAGGTTAAAGTTAGTTACTTCTGATTCACCCCCGCCCCTCGCCCCTGCTCTCTCAAAAGTAAATCTTCCCACTTGTAAATTCCAACAATTGGTATTAGAGCTAAGTTCTCATAAGGAGGAGCCTCATAGCTTGGAGGAAATATCTGGAAATGGAAGTCTACAAACTTGGGAAGATCATAGAGAATCAAGCAATTGATATACAACTTGCTCTACACACTTTGGAAGACGCTAGGGAGGAAATGAGAAAATCCTTAAAGAGAAGAAGAGAGATTGCCATAGCTGAGAATGATACACAATATAAGGAGATTGAAACCTCAAAACTATTTGAAAATGGAGATTCCAAAGAGTTTGATGCAGCAATAGAAAACCTAATGGAGAAGAATATATCTCAAGCAGAAGAAATTAGAATACTTAAGCTTGAACAAGAATCACAAGCCATGATGCTTTGTGAAGTGACTGAATAGAAGAAAAGAGCCATTGAAGATAAGGCTATGCTAGAAGAAGACAAGAGAAATCTTGCTAACAGACTAGAAGAAAAGTCAATTGAGCTTACAAGAATTTCAAACACGTAGCTAGATACCCTAAGTCAGATGATTGATGCACACCATGAACTGAATGTCAAGGATATTGAGATCTCTACACTGAAGATGCAAAATGAACAACTACAAAATGATCTAAAAGGAGAGAAGGAGATTTTAGAGAGCTTAAATAAACCTAACAAGGCCATCAAGTACTTTGAGCAACTACTAAAATCACCAAGGGATAGCAATGATACTTTAGGACTAGGATACACTAGCACTGAACAAGGAGAGTCATCTAAGACTACAGAAGAAAGGAGTAACAAAGGTAAGAACACTAAACCTACTTGTCATCTCTATGGTAAAAAAGGACATACCTCTAATGTATGTAGGAGCAAGAATGTTCATCAGCATGACAAACCTAAGAATATGAGTTAAGTGAGGACATTAAGTACATGACTACAAAACTAGGACTATCAAAACACCAAGATTTGAAGGTCATTGTAACAATTGCAAGAATTATGGACATAGATATTTTGAGTGCAGATCAAAGCCTATGTGGACACCTAATCAGCTAGCAAGGGGAAATAACCATGGACATCACTACAATTGGGACTACAACACTAGGTATAGCTATCATTACTGTTAAGAATATGGACACATTCCTGAAAATTGCATAAGAACAAATTTTAGAGGAAATTAGTAGATGGTTGAGTCAAACCACATGTTGCAATTTCTTGAAGATTGGTCATATCAGTAGGAATTTCCCAACAAGGTCAAAGGCACCCAACTCAAAGAACAAAAAAGGTAAAGACAAGGTAGATGTTTTTCACATTAGAGGAGAAATGAATAAGACATGGAAGAAGAAAGATGGGAGTAGCACAGAAAATGAAGGGATCACTTCACCTAAAATGTCAAGTGGTCACACTTCATCAAACTAAGCAAAGAGAAGGCATGAGAGACTAATTTGTAAAACTTTATCATACATCAATTCCTAAAACAAGCAAGTATTGAAAAGAAGAAATCAGCATGAATAGAGATGCAAAGTCAAAACTTCAAGAGTGTTGCCAAGTTAGAAAAGTTGTCCTTAGATGCTGAATAAAATTCTAGTACAAGCTGAGTTGATTGTCAAAATTAGTGGAAGTCGAATGACTAGTTGCAGCCGAGTTGGTAGAGGAAGTTGAGTAAAGAGAAATTTTAGTTGAAGCCAAGTGAGTGATACTTCGGTGGATGCCAAGTGATGAAAAGACAATGGAAGCTGAGTGGATAGCTATAAATGCACTAAGCATTAAATGCAATGAAAATAGGGTATATTATTATGTTTTGAGTCATTTTTCTTCATCACAAATGAAGAGCAAAGATGAAGAAGATTGTAGAAGAACTCCAAAGTAGAGAATCTAGCATTTGAGCCAATTTCAACAGCAATTCAACATAGTTTCATCAAATTTGAGGTATTTACATTCATGTCAAGTTACACAATTTCACATTTTCTTTGTGTCCAAACCCTCAATCAAAAAATGGCTTCTAGCTCTAAGAAAACATAGGAGAAAGAACTACTTGAGGTTCAACTAGTATCCAATGAAGTGAAACAACCAAATTTTTGGCCAATCCCTAAAGTGGAATATAAAAATGACCCAGTTGGAGCCCTATCTGTCATACCCCCTAAGATAGTTATGGTTCAAGATGTTAGAAGATGTTACAACTTTAAAATTGGAGTCATAGGAGACATGGAGATGAGGGAAGCTTATGAGAAATTGTGTGAAAATGGAGTATTAAAAGAAGAATATCAAATTGTTGAGAAGAAGGATTTGACGCATGCCCTTTAATTCCCTATAGTTTTCAAAACTTAATGGATTAGGATAGTACTTAGCAAGATACATGATGGAAGTTTATGGTTGCAAGATGGTCCAATAAAAATAACAAAGAGAATTGTACATAGAGTGATAGGTTACCCAACCCTGGATCAGCCAAAGACCCTTAGGAGTGATTCTAAGGAAGTAATTGAAAAGAACACTGGTGCCAAGTGGGACAAGAGAGGAATGAAAGTAGACACCATTCAAGACCCTCTTATTGACTTTGATGTTAGATTTATTTCACATAAGTTCTACCAATCCATAGACTTAACAGTGTGCCATGCATTGCAGTGGATGTGAGTTACAAATTATTGAAAAAGGATCAAACTTATGATCTTGCAAAACTGCAACTACAACAAATCAATAAAAATTTAGCAGCAATAAGGAGAACCAAGGGAGCCCAATGCAAGTTTAGTGCTATTTTGATTTGTATATTCTTCTATGTATAGAATGAGTTTCCTTCTTTTGGTAAATTTGTATGGAAAGCAAATAGGTCTATCATAGCTCAACTTAATGAATATATAGAACAAATCAGAGCTAATTTTGAGACCCTTATGACTAGCTATTTTGAAGACTTCAAGAAGACCATGAAGAAAAGGATAAGAATACCAATTTCTTTGGTAGAAAAACATGTAAATGATGTATGCTTTCTTGTAGAGATTGACTACACCTATATACAAGCTTCAATACCAAGAGTTAGATGGTTAAGACCTCTTGGCTATGAAATAAATATAGATGAGGCATCAGCAGCTATAACTACAGTACTAGTTGAGGAAGTAGACAAGAGTGCACCACATTTTGGAGCCTATGATGTGATAAGGTCAAAGATGGATATGGAGTTAATGACTACCTCCACACCAAAGAATAAAGAAAAACTTGTGAAGAAACTTAAGGCCAAATTTGGTGAGGGCACAGTAGAAGAAGACAAAGAAGATGTTGGAAATAATCAAGACTAGCTGGGTTATTGAGAGGGGAGGGGTGAATCAATAACCTCAAAAACTTTAAATTAATTCAGCACTTAATCAGCATAATCCATACACCATTAATTCATCTAATCTACTACATGCATGAGAAAAGATAAACATTTATGACACATGAACAATATTTGGTGACCCAAAAACCTTCCAAATAGAAAGTAAAATTGGGGTGGGGATGATACCCAAAAAACTTCACTACTGTAGTATAAAGTTGGTCTGTTAAGGCTTATATTGACCACTTCTAATGATCTACCCTTTTAAGAGCAATTTGGATCGCTAGATCCACCTTGCTAGAGGCTTTACAAACATACAATGAAGTATGCACTCTGTTAAAAGATTTAAAGAAAGATTGTTAAGTCTACCCTATTAAAGGATTTAGAAAATTGATTCACCTATTAGGATGAAATAGTGGATCTAATTTACAACTTGATTTCTAATTAGATCCTTGAAGTATAGATCACCTCTTGTGATTGATATAACTTTACTGCTCCTTGTAGACCTTGTTGAATACTCTACTCTACTACTGATTCGCATTCACTTTTCTCAAAATATTACATTTTCATACATTCATATACTCATACATTCATACATACATTACATATATACCATTCCAATATTTTACAATTACAAGGTCGGCTAAAATATAAGTGAACAAAATATTAGTGAGTCGATCAAATAGTAGAAACTTGGGTTCTGTAAGCTGACTTGGTGAACTTTTGATACTTGACATCTATTGTATTACTCAGCATCATCATGCACTCAGTAGAAGTAGAGGAATAGTCCATACTAATCACACAACATAGCTTTGAATTTAGTGACCATTGGAGACTTGGTAGATATAGTGTTACTCGGTAGATACTGAATACTTTGTTTACCTTGCTTGCACTTGGTAAACACTGCTCATTCCATCTCTTGGTAGACTCTAGCTTCTCATCATAGAAACTAATGACTCAGTAGACACTGTGAAGCTCAGTAACCACTATCTACTCAATGATAACTACTGGACTACACACTTTCTATGTTCACTCAGTAGCTTCTAGAATGCTTAGTGTGAACTGTGAAACCTGGTTATCACTAGATTGCTCGGTAAACATTGGAGACTGAATGATGAGCTCGGTAACCATACAAAATTGAATAAGTGTTGTCACTAATGAAAAATATAACATAATTCCAACAATCTCCCCCTTTGGCTTTAGTGACACAAATAATTATAGCTAAGACTTATGTACACTGACATACTAAATTTTGATTTTTCAAAATTTATCTTTGTAAAGCTATTGTATATATATTTTCACATATCTCCCCCATACATAAGACATAATATATACATAGTCTCTCTCCCTTTTATTCTATACATATATCAATATTTTTTATCCCTTTGTCTCCACATATCTCTTACTCCCCCTTTTTGACAATAATGCCAAAGAGTTATGCAATATATTCAAATAGAGACACTAAAATGTGAGAGAAACTTGGAATGTACCTTGAGAATAAGAGCTAATGTCTTATCCCAGTTGTCTTGCAAAATTTTGTAGGTGGAGAGTGCTACTTGAACTTTTGCTAAAAGTTCAATCATATGATCTATAATAGAAAATTTGTTATCATGGACCAATGACTTTTAATATGCAATACCTTTCTGCATTGTGTCCATAATTGGAAGGATCATGTTTTGTATATCTATTAATGTGGACCTAATCCTTGCTTCTTCTCTCATCAATTTTCCTGCATATCTAACAAAAATCTTACCTTAATGTGATGAGTTGAACTTGAGCTAGGGTCAAGTTGTAGCCTTTGAGCGTTGGCTTTCATATCTACATCAATCTTATTGAGTTTCTCTTTTATCTCCTTGGTAAACTTAGTAACATCACATAACTTGTCAAAAAGTGATGTCACATTGTTAAAAGAATGTTTAAGATTACTCAAAATTGAGGATAGTTTTACCTGATTTATGGCAATGTGTTGAGAAATGTGCTCAAGAACTTTATTATCAAACTTTTTCTCTGCCTTTTAAATTAGCTTTTCTTGACCAGATGTGTCCTCATTGAACTTATTGACTACTTCTTCCAACTATAACAAAATGTGTTAAGATGAATCCACATCAACACATATAGCCTCTATTATTATATTCTTATAATTTTTAATTATTTTGAACTCTCTATCTCTTTCCTCTTTGAGTTATTTCTACCTTGCTTTCTATTCTAAAAGCTAACTAACTAGTCTCATTTCTTCAACTATAGCAATATCCAAATCTAGCTTAGGAATTATAATTTCTTTGTCCAAATCAATATCATCATCAATTTCCTTTCTAGTAAGAAAAATTTTTAGGGGTTTCCTTGGTTCTACTTCTAACCTTACTACCTTGGACTTAGGAATAGAAACAATTGTAGAGATAGTTAGACTAGCGATAAAAACTTGAATAGGACCAACTGCAAAAATATTTGCAAATGTGCTAAAAGAATCCAAAAATGATGTTTGAAGTGATAATAGGTCGAGTACTGACTAGAGAACATACAATAGGAGCACTAGCTCCTCAATTTGCATCTTCTCAGCATCTATTCTAGTTTCAAACTTTAGTGCCTTGAATTTTGTGATGCCTACGCCTTCTTCCATTTGTTTCAACCTTTCTTGGAAGGTGAGTGGGGGCTTTCTGAACACAACTTTGCTGCCACCTTTCTTCTTAGATCTTCTAGTGAATACAGTTGTGGAGGCCTTGGGTGGCTTGGTAATAATTACCCTACCCTTCTTTTTCATAGGCTCTACCTCCTTCTCATATTCCTTCTCTTCTTCTTCTTATTCTTCTTCATCCTCTCCTTTTTCCCTCAGTAAGCATGAGAGGGGTACTTGTAGTTTTCAATTTGGCTACCTTCCTCTTACCTTTGCTTATTACCTGAGATAACTTGATTTCAAGCTCAATTTTGGCTTTGGCTTCTTCATATGATCGAAAGACAGGTATCTTTGGATCTACTGGCTCATTCACTAGAGCTTCAATAATATCTTTTGTTTCATCAATGTTAACCCCATATGGAAGAGGTTTCGCCCATGCAATTCTAGGCTTGACTGCCTAGATATACACTCTATCACAATCAACCATGAAACATACATCATATTTATAATATTCAACTAGCTTAGGAGGAATCCTGAACATGTTGTTCATCTTCTCCTTAAAAGCTTCAAAATAATTATCCATAATACAATCAAAATTTGCACCCATTTTGCAATGAATTCATTAATCTGATACAAAATTGGAGTATCTTTCCTCCATACTACTGAACCTTTTGATGGGAAAAACTTTTGAACATAAAAGAAAAGACATGTTAACAAAGAACCAAATTTATAGGGGTTGTTCTTTGATGTTCTGATGCTGTCCATGTTCTTGTTCAACTGCTTCAACAATAACTTTAACAGATCAAATTCTAGATTCTTCTTCACAACCTTATATGGAAAATCCACTACCTCACATGGCACATTGTTTAAATGGTTGGAGCTATAGATCTTGTGTACAATGACATAAATACCAAACCTTAATTCTATGTCAAATACTATGTAATATTTAGACCTGTACCATCCCACTCGACTAGGGTTTTCCTCTAAATCTCTTCCCAACCTAGAATTTTGGCAATTTTGGCCTTTCTCAACATAGGGAGACTCATGATCTTATGAATCATTTTCTTCATGACCAATACTAGGTGTTCTAACCACAACTGACCATTATGTACATAGCTCAGAATATACCTAATCCACTTAATTTTGAAGCTCCTTGTAATATGTGGGATATGGGTTAATCCTTTGACCTCTAGATGCTTATGCTCGATTTTTAAAGAACCATTAATACACATTTCTCCTAGGGAACTATCCATCTCTAGGGTTCTAATTTCTTGCATAGAACACTTAAATGAGTGTGAATATCATTAATGAGAAGTACCTTTGGAGGAATTTGTGATTTAGCTCCATTTGGGTCGAGTGACTTCGCAGCTGCTAGTACTAACTTGAAATTTGGTGTTTTCCATTCTACATCTTTTACCAACATCTCAAAACCTCTTTTTGGCTTACTAATACTACTACTTCTAGATACCATGGTTGCTTAGTAAATGAGAAAAATTCTTTGAATTTTTTTTTTTGGCAAATTCACTCAAGATTGCTCAGATGCACCTAGAAATCACTCTGCTCTGTGTATTTTGAAGTTGTGGTGAAAAATGAAGTCAAATTATGCCCTTTTGGATGAAAATTCTCCATTAAGGCTTGGTACCATAATGACATAGTGCATGATAGACTATCATCCACTCACTATACTTGGTAGAAGCTTGTGACTCGGCGACTAAACAAAAATTTTATTACTCTCGACCTAGCTCGATTGAGTCTATGACCAACCTTGCTTGGTATGACGTAATTTCTTGTGATCCCTCTATATCTAAAATATTGATTTGTATCTTTTTCTTTCTTTCATTTGAAACTACTCAAGATATGACTTGAAGATATAGTTCTAGTTCCTCTTTTAAGAATCTAATTGGAAATGGTGGAGTCACCCACTTCTTGAGTGACATTTCCATCATTTGACCTGGCTTTCTTGGTAGATTTGGGAACCCACTGTTGTCTCATCTACTTCCTGATATTATCAGCTTTATCTTTCTTTTCATCTTCAATTCTACCTATATTCATGCAGTTCTTAGCTATATGACCAAGTTCAGTGCATGTATAACATCTTATTGTCGTATCCTTCTTTCTCAAGTAATGTCTTACGTAGTTTATGCCAATGTGTCCATAGTCTCCACAATAATGAAATCTACACCAAATATTATAGTCCCAACCAAATATTTCCTTGATAATTTTTTCAGCTAGATTGAATGGTTTAGATCTACATTCAATTTCCTTGTGACCTTGTTTCTTGCATTTGTGACATTTATCTTCAAATTTTGGTTTCCCCTTGCATTCATTAGCTTTATGACCATGTTGACTGCAATTGTAGAATTTTCCATTAAATTTTTCCTTTCCATTGCTCCAACATATATTTGATGTATGACCTAACTTACCACAATGATTGTAAGTAGGTCTTTGATTCCTTTGGGCACCTTGTTTGGAAGATTCACCTTCTTTATATCCAAGTCCTACTTTACCCTTTTTCCTATAAAGATTCTGCTCATTTTGTTGATTCAATTGATCCATGTCTACTTGAGATTTCATCATCCTTTCATTGAGTTGCTTTTTAGAATTTAGATCAACTTTGAATCTTTCATTGATTTATCTTTCAGTGATTAAATCATTCCTTAAACTTTTATTTTCAGCTCTCAGACTCATGATCTCCTCATTTGCATTGGAGAGTTGATTGATAAGATTTTCCTAATAAAGGGATTGATTTTGAGTTTCATTGTTTCTTGTCTCCAAATCTTCATTTTCCTTATTCCTTTGTTCCAAGATTTCACACAATCTTATTGACTAAATTTCCTATTCAGTTTTCAATTTTCTTACCTCTTCTTACAAAGAGCCATTCTTTTCTAGGAGTTCTTTGATTGCCTCATTTGCTTCATCTGAACTACTAGAGTAGAAAAAGTCTTCAATCTTTTCTTCAACATACTAGTGGTCATTCATTTGTTTTGCAAGTTCCTTCCTTCTTTTTAGGGATTGGGAAATATGTTGTTTTGCTTCCTTGAGTTGAGCTATGGTCATCTCTAGATCTGGCTTCTCATTTTCAATAGCTTTTTCAAGTCTAAATATCTCCATTGTCCTTGATCTTTGCTCAAGCTATCAAACTTTATCTTGAGAACCATAAAGCTCTGATACCAATTATTGGAAATAATCAAGACTAGCTAGGTTACTAAGAGGGGAGGGGTGAATCAGTAACCTCAAAAACTTTAAATTAATTTGGCACTTAATCAACATAATCCATACACCATTAATTAATCTAATCTACTGCATGCATGAGAAAAGATAAACATTTATGACACATGAACACAATATTTGGTGACCTAGAAACCTTCCAAATAGAAAGTAAAACTGGGGTGGGGATGATACCCACAAAACTTCACTACTGTAGTATAAAGTTGGCCTATTAAGGCTTACATTGACCATTTTCTATGATTTGCCCTGTTAAGAGCAATTTGGACTACTAGATCCAACTTGTTAGAGGTTTTACAAACATATAATGAAGTATGCACTTTGTTATGAGATTTAAAGAAAGACTATTAAGTCTACCCTGTTAAAGGATTTAGAAAACTAATTCACCTATTTGGATGAAATAGTGGATCTGATTTATAACTTGATTGCTGATTAGATCCTTGAGGTATAGATCACCTCTTGTGATTGATATAACTTTACTACTCCTTGTAGACCTTGCTGAATACTCTACTTTACTACTGATTCGCATTCACTTTTCTCAAAACATTACATTTTCATACATTCATATACTCATACGTTCATACATACATTGCAAATGATACAATACATTACATATATATACCATTCCAATATTTTACAATTACAAGGTCAGCTAAAACACAAGTGAACAAAATATTACTGAGTCAGCCAAATAGTAGAAACTTGGATTCTATAAGTTGACTTGGTGAACTTATGATACTCAGCGTCTACTGCATTACTCAACATTGTCATGCACTCAGTAGAAGTAGAGGCACAATCCATACTAATCACACAACATAGCTTCAAACTCAGTGACCATTGGAGACTCGATAGATATAGTGTTACTCGGTAGATATTGAATACTTTGTTTACCTTGCTTGCACTCAGTAAACACTACTCATTTCATCACTCGGTAGATACTAGCTTCTCATCACAGAAACTAATGACTCAGTAGACACTATGCAGCTCGATGACCACTATCTACTTGGTGATAACTACTAGACTGCACATTGTCTATGTTCACTTGATAGGTTTTGGAATGCTTGGTGTGAACTGTGAAACTTGGTTATCACTAGATTGCTCAATAAATATTGGAGATTGAATGATGAGCTCGATAACCATATAGAATTGAATAAGTGTTGTCACTAATGACAAATATAACATAATGCCAATAGAAGAATGTGAAGAAGTAGAAGAAAATGAAGAGGAACAAGGATAGGAAACACTTTCTTTGACCCAAGGAATGGGTGAGGATGCATAAGAAGAGGAAGGTGTTGATCAAGAAGCACCCAAGGCTGAGCCAAAGAAGACAAAAGTACAAAAATAGCTAGTTGCACAACCCAAGGGGAAGAAGAAGGCAACAAAGCCAAGCCTAGCCAAGCCAACTACAAGGGCAAATACTAGGGCAACAACACAAGTGGCAAATGTTTGTGATGACATTAGAGATAATGCAAATTTAACTAGTTTAAAGACCACTAATTTTAATAAATTATCAAGAGAAGAACAAAACATAGTGGAAGAGTCCATCTACACTATGATGGCTAAGTTCAAGGCCACCCCACTTGAACTAGACAATTTTATGCCTAAGGAGCTAAGCTCCATTGTAGAGAATAAATGGCATTACTGTCTTAATATGAAGAAGGAAATAAGGGAGTCTACATTGGCTCATGTAATGCCAGACCTAATAAAAGGTCAAATAAGTAAGGCTAGTAAGAAACATGGGAGCAAATTTGCACCCAAATATAGATACTTTAGCATTTTATAGAATAAAATAGATGATGTTGTAAAGAAATACACACAAATGTGGAAATTAATTTATGGATTGACTACTATCAAGGAAGGGTAGGAAAATCCCTTTGAGGGAATAAATGATGAGAAAGAAGAAGAGAATGAAAAGGAGGAAGGAGAGAAAGAAAAAGAAGATGCAACAATGGAGAAGACACAAGGTAAAGAGACAACAACTAAGGAGCACCAGCCAAAACAGAGTGTCCAAGACACCCAATTGCCACCACCAAGTCCTCCACATATAGCAGCTATAGAAACTGTAATTGTTAAGGATTTTCTTAACACCTCATGTTAGAACATCAATCCATTGACTGCAAAGGATCTCAAAAAGATCCTTCACCAAACCACATTGCAATCACAATTGTGCACAAATCCTATTTTGGTGAGTGTGGAAGAATTGCAAAAAGCTATAGCAAAGATTACTAGGGAGAAGGTACATAAGAACCACCTTCACAACCTCCCATAGCTATAGAAGATCAACCAAAAGAGCAAGTAGCACAGAACAAAGCAAAGTTGCACCTCCTCTAATTGTTATCATTGATTAGGGTAGTAGAGAAGAATACCAAGAAGAGGAGAAAACCCCCAAGGAAAGAGAGCAAGAGGCAATACAGATATTGGTAAACTTTCCTACTATGGGGACTCCTACCAAATAGCCGAGCATTGGTGCAATAGCACTACAAATTTCAGCACCAGGCTCGAGCTCCACCAAGGTAGAAAGGGTTCTTCACTATGGAGACCCTACACTTGATGAGGAAATAGTCATACCCAGTTATGACTACAAAATAATGAACCAAGCACAGATAAATGAAGTGCAAGAGTCACTTGAGAGAAAGAAGAAGTAGGAGATACTCAGAATGAGTATAGAAAAAAGAAAGCATTAGTGGAAATCAAAGATATATTCCTTGATGCATGTAGGTTGCATGTACCTAATGAAACAAAACCCATCATGGAGCAACTACATAATGGACCAGGTACAAAATGAAGACCTTGATACAAATGTTAAATTATTAGAGTGGTCTAAAAATAAATTTCAAATGAAAGTTAATGAGAAAATATCAAGTGAGATAGCACTATCACAAGTTGATCTGGCCAAGAAAGTTGAGAAAGTAAAAATAATACTTGAGAATATATTCTTATTGTACTCCAAATTGTGTGACTCATTATTCTTCACACAAGAAACTAGCCAAAGAATACTAAGCTTGGAATAAAATCTTAAGATTTCTAGCACAAAGCTACCCAAAGATCTAGCTCAAAGTGAGAATAATTTTACAACAACACTTAACACTCAGAAGGAGTTAGCTATATTGATAGCAAAAGAGGCCAATGTCAAGGCCAAATTGACACAAATTCAATCTACTATTACCCCACACCTGAAAGTACCTTGTAGTAGCAGATGCTTCTTTGAAGATGATAATGGAGGTAAATAAAACATTTTTAGCTAAATACTCTATTCATTCTTAGGACCCTTTGACATAAGTGTCAAAAAAGGGGGAGATAAGTATTATGTAAATAAAAGGGGGAGAAATTATCCATAATTGCATATAATAAGAATGTGGAGAATAATACATTCTTTGATGGAGGTAATAAAGAATATCAAAAGGGGGAGATATTCAAATTTTGAAGAAGAAATAAGGGAATAAAGCTAAAAGGATGCAAAAACTACAAGAAGATGTAAAAAGGGGAGCAGAAACAAAGAGAGAGTACAAACAAATAGATACAGAGTATAGATAAGGCAAAGAGTATCAGACACATCAGTATGAGATAAATTTAGCACAAGAGTCTTTGGTTGCAGGAGTGGAATTTTGGTTACAAAATTGGCACATCGGCTTAGGGGGAGTTACAAATTTTTGAGGTATACAAAAAAAATTTAACAAGTTTTTGAAGTTTTGTACATATACTGAATAGAATGTATAGTATACTCATAGAAATTAGATTCATAATGTTTAGATAAGTGTTCTTGCCACTCATGTCAAAGGGGGAGATTGTTGTTCTTAGATTGGTTTTGACAATTGAGTGTCAACACACTTAACCAGTTCTTTAGTTGATGCCAAGTATAATATAGAAGCCAAGCTATAGTATGTGTTGAGCTAGAGATTCAATAGGTGTCGAGTGAACTTCAAGTGTTGAGTGAAGTTCAAGTGTCGAGTGATAAGTGATGCCAAGTCACTATAGGTGCCAAGCAAAGTATAGATGCCAAGCAAAACAGAATCAAATATAGGAGCCAAGTGAGATAGAATTCCTATATGTGTCGAGCATCAGTAATTAGTAAGTGTCGAGTAATACAAAATTAGCATATGAGTTTGTATCTTCACAAACTTAGATGTAAACCATTTTTGAGCCGACTTAGGATGAATCTCAAAGGATCTTGAAGATAAGATCAAATCTTTTGCATTACCTATGTAATCAGCATGTACCCAATAATAAAAATGGAGAAGGCATGCAACCAATAGGAAAAGTGTAAGAATAGAGCAAAAAATGAAGATTGAATATTGATCTTAGATTCATACCTAACCTTAAGTCTTTGAAGCCTTTAAAAGGAGGATGAAACCCCATATTATGCATGCATGAATGAGAAGTGTATGGGTGAATTATAGCAAAGTGTAGAGGGGTGTAAGGACTTAGAAAGAGTAGAATATCATTGCAGAATTCAATTGATCAAGAACAGAGTATCAGAATTTTGAAGAGAGACATATCAAATCAAGTAAGGATCAGACCAGATAGAGTAGAATGAGGATCTGGAATCAAAATTAAAGATTGCAAGTCATCAGGTCAAGAATTTCTAATACTCTCTAGCCATTGTATTAGGAATGAAAATCCTATGATGATAGGTTGGTTTAATAGCCATGTTGTAAGCCTTTCAACAAGGTGCTAAATCATTTAATAGGGTAACATTCCAAGTGAGTGTTTGTAAATCCTTTAACCAGGTCACTTTTAACAGGGTGTAAAGTCTTTAACAAGACAGGCCTTTCACAGGGCAGACCATTGGAAGTGGTCAAACTTTGTAACCTTAAACAGTTACATATTGTTGTAGTGATACTTTGTGGGTGTCATCCCCACCCTAGTTTTACCTTCTCATTTTGGAGGGTTTTTGGGTTACCAAATTCTTGTGTTATCTATTTTCATGCATGTCTTTACTTTTATGTTTATTAGATGAATTAGATGCATGTGAATGATTTTAGCAAAAAAATGGTTTTTGAAAAGGTTAAAGTTAGTTACTTTTGATTCACCCCCACCCCTTCAGAAGCAAATCTTCCCACTTGTAAATTCCAACATTAGCACTGTATAAAGGTTTTTGTATCTATCTCTATTGATAGCATTGTAAAGTTATATTTTCTTGTTTGAGCAGTAGAATCTTCTTGCATATTTTTGCATTGTAATACTAACTCCTAATAGGGTTGAGGTTTCTAACAAGGCCTAGTCCTCTGACAAGGATATATATACCATATAGATGAAATAGACTCCTAACAGGGTCAATATCTTTCAAAAGATACTTTTTATTAGTGGATCATTTTGTGGATACAATCCCCACCAGGGTTTTCCCTTGGCTAGGGTTTCCCTAGTTAACAAATAATGGTTTTATGAGTTGTATTTCTATATTTACTTTTTAGTTTCATCATATATGTAATATTAAATATTATTAATAATATCCATAGTTGGGAAAAAATTTATGGAACATTCATTCACCCCCTCCCCCCCCCCCCCCCCCCCAAGTATTCCTTATATCTAATAATTGTAACATCTTCAACTAGTCTTTCCGTAAGGAGTTCCTCTATAACCACACATTTCCCTTTTTCACTTGTGTTGTAAGCCCTAGTTTTGATGGATGGCTAAGGAGTTTCTTGACTTCTATTAGTGGGTGGTCCCTTTTTACTATGGCCAGAGGATGAGTCTTCATAATGCTTTCTAGGATTTTTTTATAGGAGAAAAGGTATTATTAGGGTTTCTACATATTGATCCAACTAAAGGTAAATGGCCCTCTATCACCTTCTTAGTACCCTCTAAGGTGTAAACCCTTCTTCCTAACCTAGACCCACATGGACCCACATTTCCTTGCACAAAGTGATTCAATGAAATAAAATCTTCCCAATAAGTTGTGTAATTATGCCTTAAAGCTCTTTCTACTAACAATTTGATTAGATAGGGTGATGTTTACCATTTTTTACTTATATCACACATCTAATTAATAGATTATGGAGGAAATTGGGGAGATTTACCATTTTATTCCCATGCCTTGAGTGACTTAACAACTTGAAATATACTGCATATAAGTAGGTAATATTATCTTCACAAGTCAAGTATTGAATAATTTAGGTGGTTCATTGCATGGAGGGACTTGGAAACAATGTCTACTAATGTATTTCTTCCTATTGACCTCCAATTAGGAGTCTAAGTGTAAGGGTAATTGAGCCCTTATCGGGTAAGGGTCCTAAGTATCAAGAAAATTCTCTCCTTCTCATGGTAGCCCTATTAACTCTATAATTGTTTATTCCCTACATTCCACCCTCAACCCCTTTACATTTTTTCTTTCACTTTGTAACATGTGGAAGAACCAAAAAGATACTTCCTAATCATACCCATTCATCTTCTAAAAATAATCCAACAACCCTCGTGCTTCAAATTTTGGCTTACATGCTTAACAGATTTTATTACATTATGCACTATAGGCTCAAGTGAATAAAATATCCTCTCATGGTAGGTAATATTGTTTGCTTCATTTATTCTCTCCAAGCCTAATCCAAAGCTCAAGAAAAATAAACTAGAAACGGGTGTGAACAAGGTGAAGGAAAATTCAATAGGTAAGTGGTATGCCCATTAGATATGCAAGGCTTATTATGTCTCATCTATCCTTTAAAATGTATTTAATGTAATATAATGAGGACTTTTAACCCACATAGGACTTCCAAGTTGTGACACATATCAACAAGAATACCAAATGGAATAACAATTCTCACCCTCTCCCCCCAAACTTAATTGGTCAATAGGACCTGCTGTTGTGTGTAATGTCATATTAATAAGAATTGAATAAATATACAGAAGCTCCTATCAAAGTTAAATAATGAAACATTACATGTAATTAATGAGATTAATGTACTACATACCTCGCATAATTAGGAATGATTAATACAACTATCATTATTTTGGCATACATTGAAATAATGGTTGATGAAGCAGAACCATTGGAGATAGAGAAGGATGTGATGGTTTTTTATTATGGATAAAAGGTCTTTCAAATGGTGTGAAATATTTATTATGAATTTCCTTAGAATAATCATCAGGAAAGCAAAGGTTGGACACATTTCCCAACACCTTTGGCTAAAGTAGACTTGTTGGAATCTGTAGGATAGAAATATTGTAGGAACTCTTCACAAATTTGCAATTTTTAGTACAACTTGAGACAATACCCATTAACTAGTAGTTAGAAGTGTACTGGTTCAATGGTTATGAGTTTCACATCACCATTTTTGAATATCAATACCAACTTCTATAGCCCTAACCATCTTCTTTAGAATTTTTCTAGGCATGTTTAGATATCTTGAATCATAAAGAAATACCCAGCCACCTATTTTAAATTTATTATCTTTAATAAACTTATCATGTCACTATTCTTACTTCTTTTGAATGACTTATGTATTATTCAATGCTTATTTTTTATACTCGTCTAACTCATTAAGTTCTAGATCCTATCCCATTGTACTTGATTCAGATCAATGTTTAGTTCAAGTGTTGTGCGTAGGGTTTTGCATTCAAATTCAACTAGCATGACAACAGATTTACCATAGACTAACTCAAACAAGTTGAATCTTATGGTAGTTTTTCATGTGGTTATATATGTTGAGATAAGTTCAGGAAACCTAAATGCCTTGTCCTTTTTATGAATGGGTAAAGTTTCTATTGGAATTACTTCTATCTCTCTATTACTAATGTCATATTTCTCGTTAGCTTGAGGATGGTATGGTGAGGACTTTCCATGCCTTATATTATATTCCTTGACTAATGAATCTATTCATGTGGATGTGAATTGGGCTCCTTGGTCTATGACTATCTCTTTAGGGACTTTGAATCTTGTGAAGATGATCTCATATAGAAAATTTTCTACCTTGTTTTCCCTTCCATGCTTCATACACTTAGCTTCCACTCATTTAGTTACATAGTCTATACAAACTAATATATAGGATTTCCCATTGGATGAAGGTTCGATTAGACCTATAAAATCAAACCCCCACTTATCAAAAGGAATTACCACTACTTGAGGATATAGGGGAATTTCATTTGATTTAGTTGGCCTTCCCATTCACTAATAAAAATCACAATTTTTAGTATACCTTGTTGCATCCTTGTATAATGTTGGCTAGTAGTACCTAGTATTAAGAATTTCTTTGTGTGAATACCCTAAGAAATTCAATCCAAGATTCATAAACTAGTGAGAGATATAATGCCTATTTTCTCAAGGGATGAGGATAGTAGTTCAAGTGTTATGGATGCAATCTAATTCACACACTAAGGGATAAAAATAAGATGATTTTAATTAATCAAATTGGAATTCACACTTTTAAGAATGAAACTAAATAAGAACTCACATGTAATATATTCTTATACTTAAACCAATCAATTACTAAAATACATCATCACATTATTTAGCTGCCAAGAGTAAAAATTGTAATCAATAATATAATAATCACACCACTCGCTTAAAAATTAAAGATTACCATTCTTAAATATCAATATTGAAAATTAATCTTTAAATATTGTGATGTAATGAAAATTAAGATGGAATCTACTTGCTACAGAAAGTTCAACTTTGATAGGAGGTCTTCATAATAACATTTGATGGAAGAAATGGTAATAAGCAATAGGAAATTTGGATACAAAAAGTGAATTGTGATAGTAAGTTTTAATACAAAGAGTGGATTGTGAGAGGAAGTCTTTTTTATGGTTTTGATAGATAAAGTGATGGAAACAATAGGATGTTTAGGATGTTTTAAAGGAAATTAAATTTTCATGAAAATGAAAGAAGTAAGGTCGGGTGATTTGTATACTTATAGACTCATGGAATTTGTGCAATAATATAACTACAACATGAGTTACATCCATAAGTCCATAATCATTCTTATACTAAATAGAATAATAAGATGTAGTATAAACAAACTACTCACATAATATTCAAATTGATCATAATAAAATCACATAAGTAAAAACTAGGTAAACATACAAAAACAATCTCACTGAGCTTCTTAAGAGGGGGGCTTGCCTCTAGTTTACCAAGTGAGAGGAAATCAACAGATTTCTACTATAGCAACTCCAATCCCAATCGATAAAATTACTAGAATGATTTGAATAAAGTTTTATATTATAGATTCATATTGTCTATTGGTAGATACATGTTTATATAGCTTCAGAGATACCAAAAATAGGATCACATTAGTATTTACATCCATCAATATTATCTAAACTATGAGTTATATTTTTTCCATTGGCCACTAATCTCAAACTATGAAATAAACAAGTTATATATAAACATCAAGTCTTTGGTCATATTCTATTAGGCCTTTAAACTATGAAATCCAAATCTACGCATACTACCTATATCTAGATATCCAAAAAGATCATAATGTTGATTGTCTTTTCCTAGATAGTGTTAGATTAGGTGAAAAACTAATCTCCCAAGAACACCTGTATGCATAACCCTGTCACATGGATGAAACAAAGAACAGAAGCAAGAAAAAATTATGGAGGCCAAAAAGCCAGAGACATCTTATGGACATGCAAAGAGCAATCTCTATTATGATCCAATAAGTGAATTAATAAATACAAAGAGGTGAATCCTTATAAAAGGAATCATGAAACCATAACTAGGTTTGCACATTATAATTAATATAAAATATTAATTATATGCACCTAAAAGAAAGCTTAAGAACTAGAGTAATAAACCACTTAATTAATTAAATCAAGATGATCTAATTAATAAGTGAAACAAAATAATTACTCTAACAGATAGGTCCTTTATCTATTGAATCATCATTTTCCTTCAATATTAGTTCCTATAGAAAAATATTGATCAAAGTATTGTCAATTTCTACAATTTTTAGGAACTATCTTCTTCGTACATTTTATCAAATATACTAATTTTCTCTAATGATTAATGGCATGAATGGGAGTAGGAAGGCTTAAAGAGTGAAAAGTATATATATATAAGAAACATATAAAAGAAACACAAATGCATACCTCATTATTCCCTCTAACTAAAGGATTATGCATGTCCTCATGCACTCTGGGTAGATAACCAATCATGGTGAATTTAGTTGTTAGTTTTCTGGAGACCTATGTGGTTCTCCCAGCTTCTTCCCTTTCAATAGTAACAGGCTTTGGTGTAGATAGCTCATGTATCTATTCCTTTAATTTTGGATTGGATTTTTGAAGTTGGCTGATTATTTGCAACCACTATTCAAGGGATAAACACTTAATTTCTTTAGGAACTTCAAGAGTTTCTAAAGCATTATCACTCTTTTGGGATACTATGATGACAACCTATGCATTGTCTCACTTTGGAGACATTGTTTCCTACATGACATTTTGTTCTTGTGGTAGACCAATTGCTGAGCAAGGCAATTGAGCTGATTTCTCTCCCTTATTTTTAATTTTATTACTACTGGGATCAATACTATCTTTTTATGTGACTTTCTCTATAACTGTAGTAGGAATTGTTTCAATTGAAAAATCTTCAATCAGATTAAGTTCCTAATTTTCCCCTATTTTGATAATAAGATTTTCCATAGGGCCTTCCTATTATATTCCAAGAACATCATCTTCTCCTTTGTTGGGGTCATCTTATTCCAATTTTTTCTCTTCTTTAGCTTCATGTTCATCCTCTTCTTCTTGTTCATCTTCTTCTTGTTCATCTTCTTCTTATTGTTCCTCTTTGACCTCTTGTTCTTCTTTGACATCTTGTTCCTCTTTGAGTTCTTGTTCTTCTTCTATCTCCTGACTCGCCCCTTCAATTTCTTTTTCTTCCCCAAATTCCTATTCTTCTTCCAAGAGTGATTCCTCTTGTTCCAACATTTATTTTCATTTTCTGTGTTTCTTATTTTGTCTCTATTGTGATCTTATCTCTCAAAGGAGATGGTCATTCTAAGGATATCGGAGGACACTTATGACCTCTACATCCTAAATAGAATGGGCTACCATAGCAAGTTCATGTAGTTTTTAGGAGTGTTTTGTTTCTTCTTGGTAACCATAAGATATGGACTTAGGGTCCCTTGCTTTCATGTGAGAGGTGGCCTAGCCTTTTTCTATTTGAGGGTTTGTATTCTGAAGGCTTTAGGATTTTTTGGACTTGGTGAGGGTAAGGGTTTTTCTTGCCATTTTTTAGAAGAGTTGGCTTCAGTTTCTTTTCCAATGCTAGTGGATTCAAGGTCTCCTATATGGGATAGGTCAATAAATATTTCCCTTTCTAAGTTAGGTTGAGTAGACCTAAGAGCACAAATGACAAGTAATTTAACTAATCCATGGTGGGAAAGGGAATCAACATGGTTGATGTGACAACTAGTCTTCCTTCATCCTAGCTACCTCTAGGGATACCATAGGTATTTCTCTTGACCTAATAGGGTTACTAGTTACCATATTCTCCTTAGGATCCTAACAAGGAGGTCCTAGGCTTTTCAACTAGTGCACACCAATATAAGAACAACAACTCTCTAACATTACAACCAACCCCAAATACTCATATGACATCCCAAATGGATGAATGGTTAACTAAGAAGGCTTTGGATTTCCTTGAAGGTTCACAACCACAAACAAACTTGAAACCCTAGTCAAGTTCTAAAAATTATGCAATATTTCACAAAAATGCTTGAAATAGGGCTACAAGCAATTAGCCCTCCTAATGAAGAAAATCTTGTATAACTTGCAAAAGATCTTAACAAGGGGTCAATTAAACCACTGATCCAAACACCATTTTCAAAGAATCAAATATTTTGGTGGTCTAGGGTTCTCAACCTATATGTATAGTATGGCCACAAATTAAGCCTAAAACTAAGGTTTTTAAGGGTTTAACAAGTTTTTTGAGAGGAAACATGTTTGTTCCACCATGGAGCTTCCACCAATGTCTCCTATTGAATTTGGGACTTCATTATACATCCCCATAGCACTTTCCAAGTCTTGATTGAAGTATCATAAACATTGAATTACTCTAACTCCTCTACACTTGAGTGTGACCCCTAGCCATGCATCTTTGGCCTGCCTAGGGCATCACCATAAAATTGCTTTCTTTGATTTAAAAGGGCCCTCCTTTAATATATAGTATGTAAAGGGATTCATCTCCTAAATCCTAAGAGGTTGTACAAATCCTATGATGGGAGAGAGAGTTATGACCTCATTTTGTTTAGTTGTCTGATTCAAGATAGCAAACAAACTAAAAATCAAATAATTAATTGAACCAATCAAATATCTAAAAAATAAAATAAAAAAGGTTATAAAGAATCTTAAATGGAAACCCTCTAACACTTCCAGACACTGCAAACCCAAAATCAATCCATGAAAGTGCCAAAAATATCAAAAAACATAAACTATAACTAGCTTATTGTTGGCAGTTTGTACACACCAAAACTGGTTAAAACTTCCAACCTTGACAAAAGGTTGAGGATAGCCTTATAAACACATCCCAACACCAATCCCAACTACTTAAAATATTTACCAAGGTCCAACTGAAAAGTTTCTCGAATGCAATGAAAAGTTGTTAATGAAGTCAATGACAACATTGACAATTTTTGAGCAACTTTGGCATCTTTAAGTGTATGACCCTCAAACTTGCTCCAAAGGTTTCCAAACCTTGACAAGAGCATAAAAAGGATTTTTAAAAAATTAAGAAGGTCCTAAAAACACTCATGTTACCACTCCACCCTACTAAACAAAAAGATGCTCAATTTGACCTTATTACGCAACTATGAGCAACTTAGACCTTAAGAGGCTTTCTCACCTTAACCTACCTCACCCTAGGACTTTGCTAGTCCTATTATTCACCTAGTGGTATGGCTAGTACCCATAAAATCTAAAATACCCTAGGAACCCTAGGTCTTTCACAAGCCTACCTAGGTGCTCCTACACCATACTCCCCCACAAAAGAAAACTATGTCACTCCTATGGATAATAGGTCTTGAGAAATACCTGCCTTGTTGAAGTCTTCCTTAGCAACCCAAGTTTCTTCTAAATCAGGTTTTCCCTTCCACTTGATGAGGTGCTCCATGTATATATGGTTTCTATTGTCCTTCTTCACCCTTGAATCCAACACTTGTTTAGCTTCTACCTTGCTTAATGAAGGTACTACTACAGGTTTTAGATCAATGCTAACCCCTTTACTACTCTAAGGTATTGTACCCTTGAATTCCACCAAATCTTGGACATTGAAAACATGAGAGATACCCAAATCTAATGGAAAATTAGTTTTATAAGCATTGGCTCCATATTTGGCTAAGATTTTGAAAGGCCCCACTCTTTGCATTTGGATCTTGATTAGCATACCTTTTTGCAATCTTGACTTGTTCAAATGCACCATAACATAGTCACCAATCAAAAAATGAATGTCCTTCCTTCCTTCATCCACCTTAGCTTTCAATATTTTAGTATTATCTTAGATAGTCTTCTTGACTTTCTCATGGATTTATTTCATGGTTTGGGTAAAGTCTTCAGCATGTCCACTTCTATTCTCTGCTCCTCCAAGATCCCTTAACTCTCACACACCCCTTGGATGTAGTCCATACACAATTTCAAAGTGGATTTTTCTTGGGGGTTTATTCCTGCTATCATCGCAAGCATACTCTACTTGGGGAATGATCACATCCCATGTTTGCCCATACTCCTTAGTTAGGAACCTCAAGAGATTACCTAGCACCTTGTTAACTACTTCAATCTAACCATCTGTTTAGGGATGGTAGGTTGATCCAAAATAAAGATTAGTACCAATTCTACCCCACAAATTCATCCAAAAGTGACTCATGAATTTTACATCCCTATCGAAAACTATGCTCAATGGAAGTTCATGAATCCTCACCTCTTTAAAGAAAAAATGTGCAATGTGACTTACATCATTGGTAGTCTTACATAGAATAAAGTGCCCCATCTTATTGAACCTATCAACAACTACATAGACACTATCATAACCCTATTTTGTCTCGGGTAGACCTATTATAAATTCCATGCTCATACACTCCCATGGCCTATTTGCGACTAGTAAGGGCTAATAAAATCCTGCATTACTCATTCCTCCTTTGGCTTTCATAGATACCATGCACTTCTCTACATAACTAGTCACATCTCTAACTAGTTTAGGCTAATAATAGAACCTTTGGACTAGTTCTAGGGTTTTTCTCACACCAAAGTGTCCACTTAGGCTTCTATTGTTCTTTTCCTAAATTAGGCTCTCTCTTATTGATCCCCTTGGTACACATAACTGATTACCCTTAAAGAGAAATCCATTATGTAAGGTGAATTCATAGAACTTTCTATGGAAATGGTTCTCAAAATTAGAACATACCTTATTTTCCATTGCAAAATCTTCATCCTCCTTATAGAGACTCTTGAAGCACTCTATCCCAATTCTATGCAACTGTACCTCTTTGAATATTAACAATCTCCTACTTAGTGTATCTACCACCTTGTTCATTTGTCCCTTCTTATGCTTGATTGTAAAGGTGAAATCTTGTATGTACTCCATCCACTTCAAGTGCCTATTACTCAAATTTTCTTGAGTTTTGATATAGCCAAGAGCTTGATTGTCAATAAACACAACAAATTCCTTTGGTAATAGGTAGTGTCTCCACAACCTAAGAGATTAAACTTGGGCATAGAGTTCTATATCATAGGATGAATACTTCTTTTTGGATGCATTAATTTTTTTAGTAAAGAAGGAAACTGGCCTACCTTCTTGGCTTAGCACTCCCCCTACTGCTAGGTCACTTGCATCACACTCTACAATGAAAAGTTTCTCAAAACTAGGTAGTTGCAAAACAATTCGGGTAGCTACTTGCTTCTTTAAGATTTCAAAAGACTTCTCTACTTCTAAGGTCCACTTGAACTTAGATTTGACCCCACCCTTTATGGTATCTAGCAAAGGTGCACATATGCCACTAAAATTCCTAATAATTTTCCTATAAAACTGAGCTAGATCATGAAAACTTCTTACCTCAGTAGATGTAGTAGGTGGTGACCAGTTGAGGATAGCAGCAACCTTCTCTTGATCCATCTCTAAGGATCCCTTAGACACCACAAAGCCTAGATACACAAGTTCTTTCTTGAAGAAGTCACATTTTTCAAGGTTTATAGCATGCTTCTCTTTATGGAGTCTCTAGAATACTACTTGCACATGCTTAATGTGCTCCTCCCTTGTCTTGTTGAAGACAAGTATATCATCTAGATATACAACCACAACCTTCTAGTGAAGTCTTTAAGCACATCATTCATGAGCCTCATGAATGTGCTAGGAGCATTAGATAGACCAAATGGTATCACAAACCATTCATTAAGCCCATATGTTGTCTTAAATGTTGTTTTCCACTCATCTCCCTCCTTAATCTTGATTTGATGGTATCCACTCTTCAAGTCCAACTTTGTGAAGTACAATTGCTCCTCTAAGACAATCCATGAGATCATCAATCCTAGGTATGGAGAACCTATACCTGATTTTGATCCTATTTATTATCCTTGAATCTATACATAGTCTCCACTTTCCTCCCTTCTTGGATTCTAGTACAACAAGGACTGCACATGGGCTTATGTTCTTCTTGATCAGACCTTGGTCCATTAGTTCTTGCACCTATATTTCTACTTTGGTAATCCCTAATGTGCATAGAAATGTGATAATTTTCATGTCTTGGTTTTGCTGAAATCAACATCATTAATCAAATATATTTTCCCTTTAATGTTGAAGGAACTGAAAAGGATGCCCTCACTTAGACTATCAATTTCCTAGGTCATATTATTAGCTATTTCATGTCTATGATCTTTGCATAAGTATAGAAGATATAAGAGTTCTAATCTACTTTGTTTTAGATCCAGTTGTATTCTTTTTGGAACACTAGTACCATATGAAGAATCTAATAGATCCACCTACCTAGGTTTTGCAGAGCTTGAAGTAGAAGAAAGTTCTACCCTTATAGTTGGCCCAATGTCTAAAAGGATATTTTGTAGATTGGAAAGTAGTTGCCCCTATATATAGCATGTTCTCATCAGGGTAATTTGAACCATAATGTTTTAAAACACCAATAGAAACAACAATTTTCAAACCGTATAATTTAACTAATCATGTATGTAAGTCTCTCATGAGAAGATCAAAATCATAACCCATTCCTAAACCAAGGAATAACCATTCCTTATCCAAGGAATATATCTAATATAAAACCATCTCCCAAACTCAGCCAATAGAACTATAACATATGCATGTGGAGATAGCTAATTCTAAACCATATCTCAAATGAACCCTCTAGACCTCAATCATGTACCATAGCTCAAGATCCATATACATGAAAGACAAACATAAACATAATGCACCTAAGAGAAATAATGATAGGCTATACCTCTAAAGTAGTAAACCACCAAGTAGACCAAGAGTGGGGAATGAGAATTCTCATCAAGATATCCAAGTCTCTAACCAAGACTAATCCAAGAACAATCTCCTCTCAAGTCACATCAGGTGAATGTCCCTCATACTTCCTATTGAAACTATCAATTGTCCCAACAAATACACCTCTAATCACAAGAGAAAATAGCATCACCATTATCTCCAAGTATCCACGAGCACCTATAACCAATCAATCCATGCCAACTCCAAATGCAACATAGCAATATCAAGGAGTATCTAAAAAATACTCAATACCAAGAAACTAAACCAAGATCAATGTCAAAGTTCCAACCATGGTCTCAAGAGCATAAACATGACAACATGATCTAAACCATCTTAACTAAAGAGATAAAATGTTGCATATCAATATACCATAACATGTCAAAAATCTAAATGTGTATCAAGAGTATACCATGACATAATAATGAAACTGATGGATTTGATAAGAACAAATCCACAAATCGTGTAGAACACCTGCATGCAAAAGAGTGTCACAGAGAAGAAAAAGACAAGATAAGGCAAGGATTTGGCTCTAGAACATGCAAGAATATATTATCAGACAAAAAAAAAGTAAAATATACAACGGATCTATCCTTATAGAAGGATATTGTAAAACCTATAAGGGAAACACTAAGATATAAATGGCATTTATTTATTAATATTTAATTATTAAATGGAAATTAATGTACATAAAGTGATATCTCAAGTAGGGAATAAAGGTAATTTAATAAATTAAATTAAATTAATCCTTTACTCTAACACCCCCTACTTGATGAGCAACAATGCAACTACAAATAATGCATAAAAAAAGAAAGGAAACCTATAATGCTGAAAGCATAAATGGGTCCCAGAAACATGGCCTAATGAGGTACCTACCACAATTAAATCTCTAAAAATTGGAGAAATAGGGAAAACCACATGGGAAAAACCCTACTCTAAAAGGAGATAGAAGAATACTAAAAAAAAAAAAAAAAGTAAGAATTCATCATTGAGATCCCCCAATGATAATTTCCTTCACCCTAAGCATGTACCTAAAGATACCATAGGGATACAAAAGATTTAGTGAAGATGTCAACAACCTATTCAGCTATGGGAATATACTCCAAGCTAAGAGAGTCATCTTGAATCAAATGCCTGATGAAGTGCATATGAAGTTCATTGTGCTTGGTCCTCTAATCCTCAACTAGGTTGCAAGAAATTTGTATAGCACTCTAATTGTCACACCAAAGAAAGGTGGAACTATTAGGGGGAAGGCTAAACCTCTTCATCAATTGTTGAAGTCATAAAACCTCATGACTAGTTAACACAACTTTCTTATGTTCTACCGCTATAGATGATAATGTGTGATCATGTTTCTTTTTACAAAACCATATGATAGGACCAAAATGAAGATAGAAAAAAAAGTCACAAATAGACCTCCAATCATCAATATCACTAGCCCAAATTGAGTATGTATAACTAAAAATGTGAGGATCCCCTAATGTATAGTGAATTCCATAACACATAGTATCCTGACTGTACCTCAAAATATGTTTGACATCTTGCCAATAACTCTCATGAGGATTATGTGAGAATCTAGAGATAATGCCAACTAAAAAGGAAAGTATCCAACATGTATGCATCAAGTATCAAAAATTACCCATAAGATGTCTATATAAATTGGAATCCACTGTACGAGTAGAGAAAGTGGTACTTAAAACAACACCTGACTGAAAAGGTATAGACATGGGCTTCTAATCAAGTATGTTGAATCTCTAAAGCATATCAAGAGCATACTTCTGCTAGAGTATGGCTATCCCATTAAAAGACTAAATAATGTATAGGCATAAAAAGTAGTGTAGAAGTCCAAGGTCTATCATCTCGAACTACTCTCTCAAATCTCGTTGAACACTATGAATCATAGAGGGTAAGCTGCCTTTAATGATGAGATCATCAATATATAGCAAAAATATCAATAGATCATCCCATGACATTGAATATACAGTGTAGGATCAAAATAATAGCATGTGAAGTGTAATGCAAGAAAGGAGAAATCAATATTTTGCAAGGGGATTCCTTGAGACCATACAAAAACCTCTAAAGTTTTCACACCATAGAAGAGTCTTACACAAAACCCTAAGGCTTGTCCATATAGATATCCTCATGTAGATCTCCATGAAGAAAGGAACTCTTCACATCCATTTGAAATGTTGTCCATCCCTGAGAAGCTACAAGAGAGAGTACAAAGTGAGTATAATTCATCTTGGCAACAAGAGTTCTCAGAGTAATCAATACCCTCCACTTGTGAAAATCCCTTCATAACAAGGCATTCCTTGTACCTATCAATAGAACCATCTGTAGCAAACTTGGTAGGGTACACCCACTTGTACCAAACCAACTTTTTTTCCTTTCGAAAGAGGAAAAACATACCAAGTGTGGTTCTTCATCAAAGAAGAGTATTCTCATCCATATCCTATCCCAATGTAAGTGTCATATCACCTGTGAAAAACTTTGTGGATCATCTGAAATGGCATGAATCAATAGTCCAATACCAGATGTCTAAGCATGAGTGCAATGAGAATTTGAAGGATCTCCTACCATAGGTCTGGCTACATCAATAGTATCACAAGCCCACTTAGGCACTTGCTAAACATCTAGGAGGGGTGGGAAAAGTATATCATCATCAAGATCTTCCTTAGAGGATGAAGAATCACATAGAGGAGAAGAGAAAATACTAAGCAGTACAAGAGAAGCTAGTGATGGAGGCTCCATTTGAGGATAATGCTCATCAAACTAGACATTTTATCAAAATAAGACATCTTTAGAATCAGGATCAAACAACCTATATGCCTTCACATCTTTAGAGTGGTCAAAATAATGAGTGCTTGGGTCTTCCTTTCCATGGTTTTCCTTTGAGCATCTAGAATAAATTCCCAAGACTCACTACCAAAACTACAGAATGTAGAAACACTAGGCTTGACATGAGTCCAAGCCTCCTCAAGAGTCAAATGTCAAAATGCCTTTTGAGGCATCTAATTCTAAATATAGTTGGAATAATTGATAGCCTCATACCAAAATGAAGGACTCATATCTTGAGAATATATTATACAATTGGTCATCTCCCGTAATGATTTGTTCTTTCTCTCAACAACCCCATTCTGGTAAGGGGTATGAGGAAATGTGAACTTGTGATGTAAATCATGCTTAGTGTAAAAATCTCTAAAAGATTGATTCACATATTCTCCGCCATTGTTGGTACATACATGCCTGACAAAAAGACCAAGTTGCTTCTCCACAAATGTCTTAAAGATTCAAAATGAATCAAAGATGTCAGACTTGTACTTCAAAAAGTACACCTATGTGCATCTAGATCACTATGTATCAACTCCAATTGTGCCTTAGCACAAGTGGATCTAACTGCTGAAAAATAATCTATATGATTTTTAATACATGAACAACCTCAACAAAAAAAGTCAATACAAGAGATCTAAGGTTTCCTAGTCACTAGCTCCTATGTACTCATCTATTGTAGATATTTTTAGTTGACATGACCAAAATTCTCATACTAAAATTTTATCACTATGTCTACATGAGAAACAAGAGAAAAAATTATAGAATTAGATCTCTCAAAGCCATCAAACTAATATAAGTGAGATTGTAAATCAACACTCCCAATAGAAACAACTAAATTAGGATGATGGAGGTCCCAAATAACCACATCATGTGGTGAGAACTCAATTTTCCTACTAAAGCCAAAATGACAAATCCAATAGATAGGCAAGAGGTTCATATAAATTTTCAAAACCAATAGAACATCCTATATGGAACCACACTCCAAAGAAATAAGCCAGAATCTAAACTAAAATTTGTGCAGAGTCACCAACTACAATCTATGTAGTAATATTCTAAGCAAGTGAGGTAATCTTATTAGGTGATTTTTTCATATGGTGTGAAGTACTTGAATCCATGATTGAAATAGTAGGAGAAGACAAAGCTTGTGCAAAAAGAGCATGTCCTTTCCCTGAAGGAGGAGGTGGTGGCTTCTAAGGAGAAATATTGTGTTGTTGCATGGGCTCCTCTAAATCCTCAAGGCATTTCAAACACTTGGAAATTGGATGTCCTTCCTTGTCATAAAAACTAAAAGGATCACCTGTAAACTTCTTAGTCTTGGAGGAAGACTCAATAGACTTAGAAGTTTTACCCTTTGTAGTGGATTTTTGTGTATCTGATATAGGAGATAGCTTGGAGGAACTCTCACTACTAGCTGAATCTATTTTGGGCTTCAGTTTTGGCTTCAACTTCCCTTTAGATGTCCAAGCAACCAATTTTTTGTTCTTTAAACCCATTAGAGAGTTCAACTATACTTGGCATGCTCTCTAGTCAAGTGATCACATGATACCTCAAATGTGGGCATAGTAAAGCTAGGACCCAAAGCATCCATATTTGAATGGAAACTAGAAGAGAAAATCTGAAATTTTCCTATAAGCTTTGATAGAATCAGATAAATGCATTTCTTATTAGTCTTCACTTTCTCACAACTATGTAACAAAGATACATGTTGTTTAAACCTCACTAGATCCTTAATATAGGGAAAAGCATTAGGTACAAGTGATGTACTTCCTTAATCTAAATTATTCTAAACTCATTGATTGTACCAAACAAGTCCTTGAACTTGGACCATACCTCTCAAGAAGTATCACACCCATCAAGATGAAACTACAAGCTATCTAAAACATTCAAAGAATCAAACTCATAGCCTCATCCATCTTATTCATGTGCTTCAAGGTCTGACAAGAACTCTAAAAAACTAACTACACTTCATCTAAACAAGACTACAAACCCTTTGAAAAGAGAAGTGTCGTGGCAATTGTCCATGTGTGATAGATAGGTTTGTTTAGAGGAACTAGACAAGAAGAGGTCTCGGTCATCTTTTTAGAAGGGGTTTGTTTTCATATAGTTCTGGTTTACTGATATAAATGACAGAAACAAGAATAAAAAATTATCATCCACAATGCAAAAAAATGAACCCCAAATGCTAGAAAGAATGTGTATACAAGTAAAGAGAAAAAAGCTTCAATTGAGTATCATGTGTACCTTCAAAATAATTTGATAAAAATAATAGAGATTTTGGAAAGAGCTCAAAATGAGATTTCTAGAACTTCTTCTAGATTGGAAATCAAACCCCTTGTAATACAAGAATGATCATCTAACTTTAATAGCAAAAATAGGTGCTATAGTGGGAAAAAAAGGTCAATAAAACCTCCATGAGAGCATTGGGCTTAGATAGAGATTTTTGACAGTATATGATATGTCAAAAAATTCCTCTATATGACCAAGATATCGCAAAAAAGGCCCAGGTAACCTGTTATGCCAAAACAAATCCCTTTAGGGCTCAAAAAATAGCCCTTGACCCACATTATGACTACTTGCATGCACTAGAGGGCCAGAGTGGCACTCGGGTGGTGGGTGGGCTATAAATGTCAATGACAATGGTTTATTAGTCTACTAGTGGTGATAGATCTGATTATAATGGTGCACGAGCAAGTGGTCAATGGCTCTCTATGGTGACATGGTAACAACCACTACTTGAGTGACACTATTTTTTTTAATAATGCACAATGTTTAAAAAATGTATGTATTATTATTTTTTAATTAAAAATGCCTTGAAATGCATGATAAGGTCGTACAACCCTAATGGCAAAAAAATTGCCTCCCCTTTCAACAGTGTCCAAAAATGAAGTATTTTATATGGAAATAGGGGTTTTGACATGCTTTCAATCCAGCCATGATGTTCATTTGGATTAAAGTGCTCCAAATTTCAAAGATCCCCTATTTTCACCAAAAAAATGCCCAAAGAATGCCAGATTTGTTCCATCAAACTCTCGTTCCTCTTTTTCTTCAAACACAATCAAGCTACAGCAAATCTAACTCTGATACAATGAAGGATTTGATAACAAAAAATCCACAAATCCTGTAGAACACTTGTATGCAAGAACCTATCATAGTGAAGCAAAATATAAGAGAAGGAAATGGTTTGGCTCTTAAATATACAAGAATATATTATCAAACAAAAAAATATGTAAAATATATAATGGATCAATCCTTATAGAAGGTGATAGTAAAACCTAAAAGGGAAACCCTAAGAGGTAAATGGTGTTTAATAATTAATATTTAATTATTAAACAATGATGCATGTGCATAAAGTGAAATCTTAAGTAGGGATTAAAGATAATTTAATAAATGTAATTAAATTAATCATTTACTCTAATAGAAACCATCCTTACTCCAAGGATAACATGTCAAATGAAAGCATAAACCAAACCTTTACCATAGCTCTAATACCATTTGTAAGAAAACTTGCAACCAAAAATATTAACATTTTCACATAACCCATGATATATTTTAAATGAATATGTAATTTAAATCTAGATGCAAGAGAATAGAGAACATACCCATAAAACATGTGACACAAGATATACCTTGGGAAAGCCTCACTGAGGGTAAAAACCTAGCCTCCAAAAGCATCCATCACCATGTATTATTCAGCAAAAACACCATTGTAATACAACCATGGAAGTCCTCAAATCCATAGCCACAACCAAGAAATCCATGTAAATAAGCATGAATCCACATATCCCATGTCATGCTTCCAACCTTCACAAGATCTCCCTTGGCTAGCCTATCTCTCCTTGTCTTGCTTGACTTTCTCTTTTCTCTATTGCCCTTGCATCTACAAATACTCTTGTGGTTGTTTTTATAGTATCAAGCTCCCAAAAAACCATCAAGTGGTATTACATAAACCATGTGCTAACAAACCCATTGACCCCACATTTAATATTGGAGATTTAGTTATTTTCCCCAATATTAAACAATTACAACAACTATTGTCATAATGTTACAATAAAACTCATCAAAAATATTCCATGGGAATATCTACATGTTGCACATCCATCTAGGTGCTCCTAGGTGCAACATTACTTAATAAAAGAAAATGGTAAAATATAAAAATATTATGAAATGTGTGCAATACACATAATCTTAGTTATCTCTCAATTATCTTGGTGGATTTTACTTTCTAACAATGAAATCATCCATATAAATTCACATGCAATCAATGGATATGTCTAAAAAATACTAATGACATCCCTTTGGAATGTGGTCGATGCTTTGCACATACCAATTAAGAGTACTAAATAAGTTAATGTTCCCCATGGGTAGGTGAAAGTTGTTTTAACTTGGTCTTTTGGTGCAGTCCTTATTTTGGTTGTATTGACTAAACTCATCCAAGAAGGAGATGTATTTCTTGTCAGCCAAATTCTCTAACACTTGATCAATGAAGTCAAATGAAAAGTGATATTTATTGTTTTCAATATTGAGCTATATATAATCTACACAAACACTTTATTTTCCTCTTTTTTGGGTACTATAAATAAGGGTGAGACCCATTGGTTGTCAAAAATCGTGTAGATAAAACCAACATTAATAGATTCGGAAGCTCTATTTTAACAATATTTTTTAGTATAGGGTTTATTCTTCTTTGTAGATGCCTTACGGGTTTAAAATCTAGACTAATGTAAATTATATATGAGTACAACTCTTTGGATCTAACCCGTTCATATCAGTGTAATTCTATGAGAAATATTTCTGATTTTCCTTTAAAAGGTTGACCAAGCTTAACTTCTGGGAACTAGTGAGATGATTTTTTATGTATAGTACTTTCCCATGGCTTATCTTGCCCATTTTGGTCTTATCCATCATTACTATATTAGCAAAAAATAATAATTGAATCTCATGTGGAAACAATATATGAAAATAGTCTTTTGTTGCAGGAAAATTGGATGAAGAACTAAGTGATATACTTTGCAAAGGGTACTGAGTTTCATCACAAGTTTGGGAAGTCTAGTCATAGTCATTTGAAAATATGACACTTAATTTTTGATATTCTTCTTAGAAAGCCAAAAAGGTATTTTTCTTAATCATCCTAATATGACTAACTAAGTTAGCTTCAATTTCATTATCACCAACATTTGGCCACAAGGCTTGGTCCTCTTCCATCTACAGTTTAGTAGGGGAATACAAGGATAATTTTTTTGGTGGAAAGTTCATCTGATATTATCATTTTCTTTAACTAATGGGCTATGTATACATCTTTTGAGCTAGTCATGGTATCCACAAAATAATCAAGTATCCTCCTGTAGATGCTTAAATCGTCCCAAACACTATATTAATTTATTTAATATTTCTTATGACACTATAATTGATTTTAATTTATTTATTTATTTTCATATTCATCTACTTATTAAATTAAATTTATTTAATTAAATATGTTCATTTCCCTAAGGTATTTGAATTAAATTCAAATGCATCTCCCTAATCTAATAAATTGTGTAAGAATTTGGTATAGCTCTAATACCATGTAAGAATTTTCCTAAGGCAATAATTCAATGCCAAGATCAAGAAGCTCAGTAGATAGCACAAGAGAGACAAATTATGATCAAATTAGAATGGATATTAGATGATTGGATATGAGATGAATACACACTAAAAGTTCATTGTATATAAAGGCAACTAGAATGACTAGGAGTCAGCAAAGAGATAAGGATTACAACTCAGCACATGTCCACCAAAGGTGGATTATCCTCCATTGAGCATAGGAGTTTTTGAGATGATGAGAGGATAAGTTTACATAGGTATATCTCATAAAGAGATGTTGTAGACACCATGTGCTCAAATAAGTTGCTAACTAATCTATTGTCAACAAGAAAACTCTTATGTCTATGCATATTCCTAAGTGTCTACATGAAAACTAATATAAAAATGCATTATACTAAGTAAAGTATAATAATAATTAATTATTTACACTAACACCCCCCCCCCCCCTTAAGTGCAACTTAGGGGAATGCACTTAAGCTCACAATGCTAAATGCAAGATCCAATGTGGGTCCCGGCTACTAGGCCATGTTAAATAAATAGTGCTCCATTAATCCATTTTTAAATAAATTATATTAATTTAAATTCCTCCACATGACTTAAATTTCCTAAACCCACTATTATATTAAATCCTATTTAATTTAATCCTAAATCCTATCTAAAGCCTAGTCTAATCTCACCCACCTAAGCCTACTCACTAGTAACTAAGATTAATTACATATTATTGCAATCTCTCATTAAAGAGGTAAGCTCAAACTTAATTAGAGGTCACATCCTTATGTGTATCTCAAACTTAATTAAAATTTGTAATTTCAAACTGAAATGATGCATACAATCATACTATACAACATGCCAAATAGTGCATATAATCATGCAAGAAATACAAGCAAAATAGGACAATAATGAAAACAGAGAAAAGGATGTTGTAAGCTTTTTTAAAACTAATTTAGGGATTTTTATGCTGAATAAAATTATTTAATATATAAACCAAATCAATCCAAAAAATATGAAATTCAGGTAGAATTCAGTCCATGCTACATACCTCTTATTACCAACTCGACACTTTCTTCTCTCTACTCCTACACAATATCTTGTTATTTACACTCTCACGCACATACCTATTATTTCAAAGACACAAAAATAATAATACAAAATATAATTATCAATATACACACCTTAGATGATAAAAAGAAATAAAACAAAAAAATAATTTTGGCATGCCTGCAATGTTGCAAGTCAATATCTTGTCTAAAAATTTATGTAGAAACAAAGCCTCTAATTTTTAGTTAAAAGTATATGTATTTACAATCTGACTGAAAAACATTAGTCGCAATATTCATACCCTAGATGATGGAAGAAAATGTAACAATATTTTTGGCATAGTTGCATTATTACAAGTTGAAATCTTCTATTTACAGCTATGCTACCCAAATAAAGCCTATGATTTGTAGTTGAAACCTTATTTATTACAAGTTGACAAAAAATGAAAACTACAATATTAATACCCTAAATGAGTCATAAGTTAAAAAAAAATAGTATTATTTTCAAAATACATATCATGTTGCATGGCTAGATGTTCTAGAAATGATAGGTCTACAAATAAAATGTAGACCAGCTTTGCCTAACTAACTTTTAGCACCTAGATCTATTAAACTACCACCTCTACAAGTATAACAAAACCCCAAATAAAAAATAGTCTAGTAACCCAAATTAAACCCAAATGGTAAAATTTGAAAATTATGTTTGTGGTTCCACTTTGCCTACAACATTTGCATTGTGTTATGCTTAATTAACTATGGTTACTTTATCTGCATGTTTTTTATGCATGTAGTTACTAATTTGTGGTTAAAGCTACAATTATAGTTGTGGCTACCTTTCTATAGTTAGATCCACCTACCTAAACATGCTAGTCAAAAAAATTTCATTTTCCAGTATTGTACTACCTCATGATTAGCATAGGTTGTCCATTGTTGGGTCACATCCTGTCAAAGCCTCTAACTAGCTACTTTTCACTAAAATAATACTATTTCATGTATGAGATGTGTAACACATAGCATGGATTATTTTCTTAGCTAGTGGCTTTTCATACATCACTACATTTGGCATGTCATTATCATTACTTAAATGACAACATTTAAATAATAAGATATTATTTATTTTAACCTTGAAACCACAACTTGATGATGCAAGTTGGGTAACGGGTGGGCCCAAATAAAAAATTAATTTCATTTCAACTAGATCTTAGAATATGATTCTTGAACCTTATCATTATGCATTTGGACCAAAAATGCAAAGTTGGAGCTCATAAAATTTTGAATTTCCAATATTCTTACAACTGCTCAAACTAAGTTTGGGACCTCTCAAAATGCCTTTGAGACTAACCAAATGATGTCATGGGACTAACCAAACTAATAGATATGCAATTCCTTATACAAGGAGTTATTTTATAAGGTGGTTTGTCATGACAATACTTGAGGTGAAATATTCTAACCATTAAAGTAGCCCTTTTCATTTGATATCCAACTAGGCATGTTAGAATACAATGAATTGTATTTCCTTTTGGTTTCATAAAAATACAAAACTTCCTCCTAAGACTTCTCAAATTGGCATATGGAATCATTCTCATATAGATAATAGGGAACTGGTTTTTGTCTTTCAACTATCACCTTGGTGTGAGATTTTAAATCTCAAAGTAATCCCCCTAAGAAAATACTTCCATGTGTAAAGTATAAAATATAATAATTTTCAAATAAAAGGGAATTGGTGAAAATATAAAATCACCTTATGGTATACTAGAGATTGGCATATGTGTTTATTTACATATTGGGAATACAAATCCATAATCAATATCTCATGAAAATCAATTGGTCAAAATTATGAACCTATTAAAATAGTCATTCTGGATATGTACTTTGTTCATGCAAAAAAAAATAAACAAAATAGATTTTGAATTAAATTATAAAATTAACAAAATTGAAGCATTGAGTTCTAAGAAATGCAAATAGAAGATGTCTCTTATTTATAAAAAATAAGGGAGCAATTATTTGGTCATGATAGTCAACTAGGTGCAAAATATATGCCTCTAAAATAGGCTAATGAAATTTTTGGGGAGGTGTGCTATGAAAATCTCTATAAACCTCCAAAAGTAGGTGCTTAAAAAAAGTTAGAAACTAACTATAGGGTGTTAGGAATAAGGTGTCTCAACCTTGTACAATTCCTATTCTTATTATTATTTGTTTTGTAAAATGTATTTTTGCAAATAATACGTAAATGTGAGTGTACATGTCTAGTTGGCATGTTGATCACTTACATGTGTCGGCATCTTGAAGTATGTGAAGGAGATCATGGCTGAAATGGTTATGATGGATTCCTATGATGCGTAAGAGCTATTTAAGGAATGAGCTATGACAGGTGTAAGAGCATCTTATGATATGAGGCCTATTTGGGCACCCAAGAATAAGTGGTTAGTGTGTGTAAGAGAATATTCCAAAAATAAGTTGGTATGATGGATTCCCTTACACTTCTCTTGTGACCGCTATTTTTGGCAGATTCTATGACAAGCTGTCATTGTCTATTCAAGGGATGGATGCCCTTTTCTCGGTATTGGATGTACATGTGGCATTGTGCATGTTTCTTGGTGGTTGAGCCATGAAAAATGCCAAACTCCTTTGTGGGCATTTTGTTGGGTCTTAAGATGTTCATAAAATTGGTATTGCATGTTGTAATGCAATAGTGTGATAGATGAAAGTTTGTAGGTACTGAGGTGCTACTGGATTCTTCTATTGTTGATGTTGAACTTGCATTGCAAGTGTATTGTAATCTTGTGTTGAAGATAATATATTGTGTAGGTTCTGGAGGGGTGGGGTTATTTTACCGAAAGGTTTTTCCCCATTGGAAAATCTTTGTGTTATGTGTTTCTTTCTCTATCTATTTTCTATATGCATGGTTGGTTGCAACAATGTTGTTTACATGATATTGAATCTGTAAGTGTAGAAGATTTTAAAAGGATTTGCACCATACTTTCCTTATGAGATTAGTGTAGGAAGCTATTTTCGCACCCGAGTTTCCTTACAAGTGGTATCAGAGCTTGATCAACTTTTGATCCTAGTTGTTGGGTAGGGTTTTTTGAGCTAATCTCAAGTTGAGTGGGAGTCTTGTGCAGAGTATCCTAAATATTATTTGTAGATTGAGATGGTGATTTCATCATATGGAAGAATGGAGGTGGAGAAATTTAATGGCACTAGTTTTGAGTTGTGGAAACTCAAGATGGAAGACATGCTGGAAGATCGTGACCTATGGGAAGTGACTACAAGTGCTACAAGACCAGCAACTATAACTCAAGTAGATTGGGATATCAAAGATCGTAAAGCTAAGGGTCTCATAAGACTCTGTTTAACCAATGCAGTCCTTCTGAATGTTCTAGATGAGAAAACCGTATATAGTTTGTGGGAGAGACTTGGGGCCGTGTATCAGGCCAAATCTCTGGTGAACAAGTTGTTCCTAAGGAAGAAGTTGTATTCTCTAGGAATGGAGGAAGGTGGATCCTTAATGGATCATTTAAATGTATTTAATCTACTAGTTGCACAGTTGACATCTGCTGGTGTCAAGTTACCGGATTCATGGGACCATCTTGTGATGGCTCTCAGAAGCACATTAGTCACCTTCAAAATGGATGATGTGGTGTCTTCACTGCTATCAGAGGAGATGCGGAGGAAGGCTTCCATTTCAGAAAAAGAAGCCCTTGCTATTCGTGGGAGATCCACAGAAAGAGGAAAGAAAAATGACAATAAGTCTGACAATAAGGGTATATTCAAATCCCATGGGAAGTCAAAGACTTCCAATAAGTCCAAGGCAAAATGTTCGAACTGTGAAAAGACTGGGCACTTCCGTAAAGACTGTAAAGAGCCTAAGAAGAAGAAGAAAGCCTCAAATTCTGGTTCTAAAAAATCTCAAGAAGATGGCAATGCATTCATCGTAGCTTTGGCAGCCCATGCATCTGATGATGTGTGGTTGGTTGACTCAGGTGCATCTTTTCACATGACCTCTCATCGAAACTGGTTCTCAAGATATGAAGAGTTCGATGGTGGAAAGGTGTACTTGGGTGATGATTCTCACCTGAAGATAGTTGGACATGGAAGGGTCACTATCAAATTTCATGATGGATGAGTAAAGGGAATCAATGGAGTTATGCACATTCCAGGTCTAGCACAAAACCTATTATCTGTAAGTATGCTGGACAATGTAGGTGTGCAAGTTGCTTTTTCGAAAGAAGGATGTAAGATGATTAGAGGAATGATGGTGCTTGCTAAGGGTACTAAGAGAGGTACTTTGTTTTAGCTAGATGCATGTATTCCTCTATGTAATAGTTCTTCATCCTCACCATTTGAACAAAAAGTGAAGAATTTTGTGGTTATTGGTTCCGATGGCAATGCAAACACTTTGGAAGGAAAGCTTCCTACAAAAAAGACAATGTTGTGGCATATGAGATTTGACCACATTGGTGAGAAGGGTCTCAGAACCCTGAAAAGAAAAAATCTCATTGAGGGGTTAAATGATTGCAATCTTGAGTTTGACTTCTGTGAACACTGTGTATATGGTAAATAAAATCGTGTTCAGTTTTACTCTAGTTCTCACAAATCTTTTGATGTTTTGGATCTTATTCATTCTAATGTATTTGGTCCTGTAAAAGTTCCTTCGATCTCCAAGTCTATATTTTTTATATCTTTCATAGATGATTACAGTAGAAGGACATGGATTTATTTCCTTAAAAGTAAGACACAAGTCTTTAGTCGATTCAAGGAATTTAAAGCCCTTGTAGAGAATTAGACTAGTAAGAAGATTAAGTGTGTGAGAACTGACAATGGTGGTGAGTTTTGCTCAGCAAAGTTTGAACAGTTCTATAAAGAACAAGGTATTGAGAGGCATAAGACAACTCCCTATACCTCGGAGCAAAATAGAGTTACAGAGAGATTGAACAAGACACTAATGGAGAAGGCTAGGAGTATGCTTAGTGGAGCTGGTTTAGAACAAACGTTTTGGGCCGAAGCTATGGCCACTACTTGCTATCTGGTTAACAAATCTCCTACATCAGCCCTTGTTGGTAAAACACCCATGGAGGTGTGGTTTGGTAAGAAGCCTTCAATTAGACATCTTCATGTTTTTGGTTGTGAAGCTTATGCATATGTTCCAAAGGAGAAAAGATCTAAGTTGGAAAACAAAGTTGTTAAATGTATTTTCATCAGGTACAGTGCTAGTGTGAAAGGATACAAGCTTTGGGATCCTGTGACTAGTAAGGTGTTGTATAGAAGAAATGTTATTTTTAGAGAGCTAACATCTTCTCCTATTTTTCTACAACCAGATGAAAAAGAAAAGAAAAAAGATGTTGTTCAGTTGCCTCCTACCCCTGAGAAAATTGAACAGAGAGACCATGTTGGGTCTAATGATAAGGAGAGCTCTAGCAGCTCTAACAGTTCAGAAGAAGAGGAAGAACAACCTCAACCTCAGCCCTTGAGGAGATCCACGAGAGAAAGAAAGCAACTAGAATGGTTTGGTTATTCTATGTTAGATTCCAGTTGTGCTTTTTCTTTGATTACTAACACTGATGAGCCTAGATCTGTGAAAGAGGCTTTGGGCATGGAAGATGCAGGTTCCTAGATTGAGGCTATGGATGATGAGATGGCTTCATTAAAGAAAAACAAAACTTGGGACCTTTTACCTTTGCCTAAAGAGAGAAAACCTATTGGCTATAAATGGGTGTTCAAGAAGAAATTCTGTGCAAATGGCAGTGTTGAAAGGTACAAAGCTAGATTGGTTGCAAAGGGGTATTCACAGGTAGAGGAAATAGATTATGGTGAAATATTCTCTCCTGTTGCAAAGTTGACATCCATTAGATTTCTGTTATCTCTTGCTGCATCATATGATTTAGAGATAGAACAGATGGATGTGAAGACAGCTTTCCTTCATGCTGATTTGGAGGAAGAGATTTATATGTCACAGCCTGAGCAGTACATTGTTAAAGGTAAAGAATCCTTTGTTTGCAGATTAAGGAAATCTCTATATGGTTTGAAGCAATCTCCTAGGATGTGGTACCTTAAGTTTGATTCCTTTGTGTTATCAATTGGATTTGTAAGATCGAAATCAGATCATTGTGTTTATTCCAGAGTTGAAAATGATTGCCTTCTTATTGTTGCATTATATGTTGATGATATGTTGTTGTTTGGGAAGGCTAAGGGTATGATTTCTGATTTTAAATCTTAGTTGACAGCACAGTTTGAGATGAAAGATCTTGGGGTAGCTAGGTACATCTTGGGTATGGAAATTAGTAGAGATAGGTCTAACAGAAAACTTTGGTTAAGTTAGAGTAAGTATGTGAAGTTTGTGTTGGACAGTTTCAGCATGGCAGATTGTAGACCACTATGTGTTCCTATTTCTATGGGAACAAAGTTATCTAAAGATGATTGTCCAAAATCTCCTAGTGAGGTGGAGGACATGAGTAGAGTACCTTATGCTAGTGTAGTTGGCAGTCTTATGTATGCTATGGTCTGTACTAGACCAAAAATTGCCCAAGCAGTGGGAGTCTTGAGTCGATTTATTTCTAATCCTGGACGGATACATTGGGATGCAGTTAAGCGAGTATTCAGATATTTGAGGGGTACATCAGATTACTCCATATGTTATCATGGTAACTCTTTTGGATCTCCACATTTAGTTTGTATTCATGGGTTTGTGGATTCAGATTGGTCAGGTGATATTGATCACAGGAGATCCACTAGTGGTTATGTGTTCACTATGTTTGGTGGTGCCATCAGTTGGATGAGTAAGCGTCAACCTGTGGTTTCTTTGTCCACTACAGAAGTTGAGTACATGGCTGCTACTCATGCTTGTAAGGAAGCCATTTGGCTTAAGAGATTGTTTTCTGATGTTTGTGTTGATGTAGAATAGATTACTATTTGGTGTGACAGTTAGAGTGCTATTTGCCTTGCGAAGAATCCAACTTTCCATGCCAGAACGAAGCACATTGATGTGCAGTTTCACTTGGTGAGAGATATGGTGGAAGATGGAAAAGTAAATTTGGAGAAGGTAGATACTGTTAAGAATGTTACAGATGTAGTAACAAAACCAGTGGACACTAAGAAGTTCAGATGGTGTTCGGAGTCTATGGGCCTTTTGGCCTATAGCGGTTAGTTCTTGTTATGTTCCTATTGCTCTTACAAGGTGTTCGACAAGTTGGAGAATGTTAGGAATAAGGTGTCTCAACCTTGTATAATTCTTATTCTTATTATTATTTGTTTTGTAAAATGTATTTTTGAAAATAATATGTAAATCTAAGTGTACATGTCTAGTTGGCATGTTGATCACTTACATGTGTCGGCATCTTAAAGTGTGTAAAGGAGATTGTGGCTGAAATGGTTATGACAGATTCCTATGATGCGTAAGAGCTATTTAAGGAATGATCTATGACAGGTGTAAGAGCATCTTATGACATGAGGCCTATTTGGGTGCCCAAGAATAAGTGGTTGGTGTGTGTAAGAGAATATGCCAAAAATAGGTTGGTATGACGGATTCCCTTACACTTCTCTTGTGATCGCTATTTTTGGCAGATTCTATGACAAGCTGTCATTGTCTATTCAAGGGATGGATGCCCTTTTCTTGGTATTGGATGTACATGTGGCATTGTGCATGTTTCTTGGTGGTTGAGCCATGAAAAATGCCCAACTCCTTTGTGGGCATTTTGTTGGGTCTTAAGATGTTCATAAAATTGGTATTGCATGTTGTAATGCAATAGTGTGATAGATGAAAGTTTGTAGGTACTGAGGTGTTACTGGATTCTTCTATTGTTGATGTTGAACTTGCATTGCAAGTGTATTGTAATCTTGTGTTGAAGATAATAAATTATGTAGGTTCTAGAGGGGTGGGGTTATTTTACCGGAAGGTTTTTCCCCACCGAAAAATCTTTGTGTTATGTGTTTCTTTCTCTATCTATTTTCTGTATGCATGGTTGGCTGCAATAATGTTGTTTACATGATATTGAATATGTAAGTGTAGAATATTTTAAAAGGATTTGCACCATACTTTCCTTATGAGATTAGTGTAGGAAGTTGTTTCTGCACCTGAGTTTCCTTACATAGGGAGCTACAAATGGGAATATGGGGTCAATGATAAGTTCTAAGTATTCCTTTGAAGATGATTCTCATGGCACTACGTTTGAATCTATTATCTTTCAATCTAGGACCTTTCATGCAGATTTTTAGGCGTACATATCATGCCTTGTCAAATTTTCAACACAGTGCCTTTTAATTGTTTTAAAACATTACATACACCAACACCCTTTTTAGGAATCAAACTTTAAAACTTTAAAATATTGCATAAAGGAAAGTATGTAAAATGTAAATATTTGATTCACCTTAGATATCTCCTCATGGACTAGTGTAAAAATTGATCATACCCATGAAGATGTTTGAATGTGCATGAATTAAACGATAAATAATCTTGGCTTGTAAAATAGGATCAAGGATTCCTTCACAAATGCATGGATCTATGAATTCCTTAGGAGATCTTCAATGTAGATATTCTTAATAATCACTTGAAATAAAGGAGCGATGGATGAAAATAGAAGGAAGTGTTGGTCCCAACTATAGGTTGGCATAATTAGAGGGGGGGTAAATTAATATACCCTCTATGGTTAACCTTTTACTTTTAATCACACTTTACTTATATTTATGTGTTAGTGCTGACTATCACAAATTTACACTCTTTTGAAGTGTGTTTGGTCAAGAGCTTATCCTTTTAAAAAAGATTACAATGACATGTAAGGTGCCACCTTATTAGGAGATTTGGATAAGACCTGTTAAGATCTATTAGAAAGTAAATTCCACCAAGATAATTGCAAGGGGGGGTGACTCAATTGTCTAGTCAATATAAATTGTATCAAACTTATTAAACCTTAAACATATTATCAATATAATCAGAAACCATAATGAGATACACATACACAATAACACCAAATATGTTAACTAGGGAAAACCCTGGTGGGGATGGTACCCACAAAATTATGTACTAATATATAAGTTCCTTGTAAGAGAATAGACTCTGTTAAGAGCCAATTAAATACATTTATCACATATTAGTCACTATTAGGAGACTTTGAATCCCTATGAGGTGATTCCAACCCTGTTAGGAGTTATAGAAGGTGGATGGACCCATTTTCCAAAGAGCTTTAGGGGAAAGACCATCGAACTCACTGTCCAACTAGCCTATGTATTATTCCTTTCAAAATAATAGAAATGCAATTTATCTCTACAACTCAAACTCTTTCTTCATCCTCTTACTATACCAATACCACACCAAATACTCTTTAGATCTCAATACCAAATCTTCAACTTTGCATCACACTAATCCCTTTGATTTCTTACTCACACTTATCAACTTCACATATTACTTTTACAATTTTCACTTACACACATTACAATACACATTCATCACAAGGGAAATAACTTTCCTTTATACCATGTCCTCAAAATAATTTATTGAGTTGGCCTTGAAGGTTTCCCAATTAATTACAATAGGACCTCATTAAGATGATACAATTCATTACATATTTTAATAATTACAAACTACTGTCAATGCACAATAATTATAACTTTTCACATTTGTGACCAAAAACCTCACTCAATTACTGGCATCATCATCAAGTTGTCTATTGTCACTATCTAACTTCTCTCATTATGATTATTTCTCTCTTAGGAGATACAATTTGAACACCAGACTACTATATTTGGGATCAAATTTTGATGGTAGGTTGTCGCAATTGTGATAGCCACCCATTGTCCAAGTGATAGTACCAGGAATTGGCTCCTATCATAATTACAATTCCTATAGCCATCACAATTTGAAAGAAAGGGAAAGAGTCCATTTAATGCCATGTATATTGTGATGGTATACTATCACAAAAATGATGGCTTACAGTAGTATGTCATCGCTAATACGACAACTATACTACAAGGCCAATGGCAACCCGTCTGATAAGTCATCACAATTGAGATAGTAAGCGATGGTAATATTGTTGCAGTGATAGCTACCCATCAGACAAGCCATCGTAATTGTGATGGCTTGCTAAATTATTTAAAATAAAAAATTGTGTGAATTATGTGAGACAATGCCTCATGACTATGCTCTTGTAGGCTCCTTGGGGGAATTAGATCTATTACTATAGAACTAGCTTGAGATAGATCTACATTCATATAACTTTTCCAATGTAAAGATCAAAAAAACTAAAGCTTAGAAAGAAAATTGATGAGAATGTGAGACTGAAATAAATATATGAATATGCTATTTGTAATCTATTTAATACATTTCAAATATTCTAATCAAAATTAGGTATAATTTGAAATGACTTTGACAAACTTGTCTCTTCATACATAATTGCTTAGTTGAAAGAAACTTTTAAATTGGATGTACTCTACTTCAAATTGTTATAATTTTCTATTTAATGTTATAGTTGTTGATATCAAGAAAGGCAAGAAAACTATCAATACATATACAATGTGACCTTATTACTGATCTCTCAAACTAATGTACGTTACTATTTATAAAATATTTACAAACACTTAAACAAATTACACTTAAAACCCATAAAAATAAAAATTAAAAGCTTAACCAATTGGAACTGATGCAAGCTATCAAGTTGCTTAATGTTATGACTAGAAGAAGATATGTATAGTTAGAGAGAGACAATGATGACAACATTCATTTGGTTTCACATTTCCCAAGCTCACCACCTTCCAATACTTCAACAACCATGGTTGTTGGAAATGGTTGTCCATAGCTTTTGTTGGAGGCCCACAATAATTATCAAAACATACAAACCCTCCTCAAAATATTATGTGTATTCCATTAATGGTGCCTTGCATGATCAATGTGCCCATTTAAAGATTGTGTGTGAATTATGTGAGCCAGTGTCTCATGACTTTTTTATCATAGGCATTCATCCAAAATGTGGAATCACTAATTTGCCTTGCATGTACCATTTTAGCTGAATACCCCAAATTGGCATATCCATCTTCAACATACTTCCACACAAGTTCAATTTCCTATTTCATCTATCATCATGGACTTCACTTGTAAATTTTTGGTAGCGAAAAAATGAAGAAGTTGTTAGAAAAAATTATAAAAAGCATGTGTGCAGCATATGTAGATCACTTACTTAAAATGTCTTCTCTCCATTCTAGTTACTGTCGAAACAAGGTACTGGACTATTTGATAAAATGTCTTGTGAGCAGTTATTTTAGATGCAAGGTCAATTGTAGGAAAGTGCACAAAGTGAATAAATTTTATATCCTACCACCTCTTACATTTTCTCCACCTTGGTTGAGGTCTCCATGCACATAGCCACACCCTAAATCTCGTTCTGACTCATGGACCAAAGAACAAGCCTTGAATCAAAATTGAAATATCTTTTAAAGCATGGTTGAAGTCGTTGAAATAATATGGATTGTATTTTCCATAATCCAACTTTTATGTATAATTAAAGAAATACACTATCTACTTAGGCAATAACTTGTAACGGAAAAAATGAGCATTTTAAGTAAGTAATATTCCTCAAACAAAGCATAGATGCAATTAAAGAGGAAGTTAGGCATATAACTTAAAAGTTAAAACATAGATTACCTTGACACAAGAGAACAGTAATGCAATATTATAGGTATTGGCAACTACCTCAAAATTTGCTTGTGTATTTTCAAGGTATATTTCCTGAGTAAATAGTGAGGAAAGTAAAAGCACCATTTGATGTCCACTCCACCTTAGAGACCTTGTTTCCTGAACAACCTTTGCATCCCCCGTAACTACAATACAAGATGTTTTCTTAATCCCAACACATAATATAGTAAATTTGATATTACTACACCAAGTTCAATTTAAAATGTTTACTTGTATTAATAATTTAGACATCAAAAATTGAATAAAAAATGTATACCTTGAGTACTAGGATCCACATTCAAATCACCACCTCCACGGTGCTCGGCTAATGTATTAGGATTGGTAGGTTGCAATCAAATATAAATAATTAGTGCATTTATCAATAATATATACATATAAATACAAGAAAAATACTGAGAAATCTTAATCATTTTAGTACATATAAATATACTCACTTTAGATTTTTAAACAAATATATAATCATTATTTCCTTACTTTAAAAAATATAACGACTTATATTTTTGGAACTTAATATCAAATGTAGTAATTGTTAAAGTATTCAATTTGAAATAAAAATCAATTGACTTATTTACCTCATTGATAGATCCAGTAGAAGAACCATGTGCACTCATTGCTTAGAGTCATTCAACCATGTCTTTAAAGCCTTTTGTGTAGCCTAATTTCTTGTCCTCTTGAGAATTTTTTTTAATTTTAAACTCCATGGCCTACATTTTTACTTCGTAGCATGAATTTTTTTTCTAATCAATTTCGTCAAGACCAAATTGTTTACAATTTACAAATATTTTCATATAATTTTTGATTTACATATACTTACAATTCATGCAGAAAGTTTTGAATATCCACCTAAGCCAACCTTGTGTTGCTCATGCTTCGGTTTCCTTTGATGTGTTAGGCAACCTATGTGAAGTTTGAAATATGTTAGATCACATAAGTATTAAGAGTAATTATTACATAATTTCATTCTTAATATTATGACATACCTTCTTTCCTCGGTTGGTACCATTTCTCCATCATCTATTACTTTTATCTTAGTAGCATCTATTAGAGTAAAGCGTTAATTTAATTTTATTTATTAAATTCACTTTATTCCATTCTTAAGATTTCACTTTATGTACCTATTGCATTCTCATTTAGTAATTATTAAATAGCATTTACCTTTTAGGTTACCCTTTTACCTTTTAGGTTATCCTTTTCAAGTTTTGATCTCCTTCTATAAGGATAGATCATTTGTAATTATCTTACATCTTTTTTGTAGGATTTGAGAAAATATGCAAATCAAATCCACAAAGCCCTTGAATACCTGCATCTAGAAGACCTATCATAAAGAAGAAAAAGATAGGAAGAGGTAAGGGTTTGCTCTGAAAAACATGCAAATTATATATTCGGTTGAAGAAAAGATGATGAATTACAAAGAGATCAATCCTTATTAAAGGAGATCAAAACGCAAAAAGGGTAACCTAATAAATTGCAAAGGGTAACCTAAAGGTAAAAGCTATTTAATAATTACTAATTAATTATTAAATAGAGAAAGCAAAAAATGCATAAAGAAAAATTTTAAGAAGGGAGAAAAGATCATTTAATATATGAAATTAAATTAACCTTTTTCTCTAATACCTCCCCTTGGGGTGAGAAACAATAAAGTTACAAACAATGCAAAACAAGCAAGGAAACTACAATGCCATGTTGAAAGAAAACTTGGGTCCCAGCAACAAGGCCTGATGAGGTACCCAATCACAACAAAATCTCTATGAAAAGGAGAGATAGAGAAAACCTAGTGGGAAAAACTCTACTTCAAAAAGAGATAGCTAAAAACCTAGTGAAGGACTACAGAAGCCTCCAACTAAAGGAATGTTCTGGAAAATAGGAACAAAGAGTGATCGTGAACAAAACCACTAAAGCATGAAGAAGTCACAAACTTTGTTAAAAGGAAATTGTTGATCTATAGAACCTCCTCTAAAATAGAACCTGACTAGGTAGAGAAGACTATAATTTGCATCAAATCAGGAGGCAAACAAAGGCAAACAACTAAACTTGAAAATAAAAATGGCATGAAACACCAAAGCCTAGAGAGCTGATCAATCAAACTAAGGAAGGCTACAACCAAAGTAGGAATGAAAAAAAGAGTATTTATATGGTAGATCACCCATCTCATTGAAATGCATAGGTATCCAGCCACTGTAATCACCTAGTAAATAGGATCAAATACTAAATACATAGCTCACTCTAATGAACCAAGGAAGCATGAGAAATAATAGAACCCCCCCCCCCCCCAAATGCAGACAAAGGTGAGGTGAGAGGAAACTAAGAAAGTGAGCCAAAAAATCTCCTGCAAAATAGAAGAACTAAGAACATCGAGAGTGAGGAAGAGGTACAGACACCTATAAAGGTGCATGTCATTGACACATCATGCGGCTAATGTCATGGAAGGAACACTCACTTGATAAAGGAAGAGGGCACTAAAAGGAAAACAACTATCCCTCCATGGCACTTTATAATGTAGTACAAGTACAATAAATCACAATGATAAAAAAGATCCCAAAAAGCAAGGAGTGGCACTTTATCTTAGTGTTTTTGCACAAAAATGCTTACAAATGATATCAACAATGATCAAAAAGGGCAAAGAGCTGATACAACACATAGTATAGCCCAAAAGAAGAGATCTCATATCATGAAAATGATCCCTAGACCTAAAACACCCAAGATATCCACCATAGTGCAAAAAAGGAAAAAACATGATAGAAAGAGTATGGAGGAGAATCTAGAAGAAATTATAGCATTTCTAAAAATTAGACGGAACCATCTTTACAAAAATATAACATTTTCAAAAAACAAAGATGGAACGCTCAAGATATGCCCTCTGGAGTGAAAAACTAAACTTCTAGCTTTGACTACCAAAATAGCTAACCAAACTACATCAAAACCAAAAAAATCCTACACCACTATCTTTGTCTCAGAATTAGATTTTTGGCACTTCTTTTAGATCAAAAAAATATGTCTATATGCTCAAGTTACAGCAAAAAAACCACTAGGGCCTCTGGAAATGCATTAAAAAAAAAAATCAATAAAAAATAATTTAAAAAACCTTCAAAAAAATGTGCCACCAATGAGCAGAGGTGGAGTGGAGCCACAGGGGTGATGGAGGGAGGGAAGTCCAACAACAGGAACTACTTGTAGCAAGCAGCAGAGGAGCTGCAGCGGGCACCAAGCCATAGCGTTATGTGGGACCGTTGGTAGTTTTATAAACCATAGCGGTGAAAATTCCAAAAATTTTAAATTTTTTTGTGATTTTTAATAAAAATCTGCCTTGAACTGTGTGTAAAGGTCATATGGCCCTATTGGGCAAAAAAAAATTGCCTCTCGGATCAACGTTGTCCAAAATGGACAAACTATATATGGAAATAGGGGTTTTGATGCCTTTTGGATCCACCTATGAAGTCCATTTGGCCTCAAACTACTCCAAAAAATAGTAACCCCCCTATTTTCTCTGGAAATACCTAAAAGAACTCTAGATTTGATCCATCAAACCCTTGTTCTCCCTTTTTCTCCAAATACAAAACAAGCTAGAGTAGATCTGGCTTTGACACCATGTAGGATTTGAGCAAATACGAAAATCAAATCCATGAAGCCCTTGAATACCTACACATAGAAAATCTATCATAGAGAAGAAAAAGACAAGAAGAGGTAAGGGTTTTCTTTGAAAAACATGTATTTTCAGATGAAGAAAAGATGATGAATTAGAAAGAGATCAATCCTTATAAAAGGAGATCAAAACCTGAAAAGGGTAACCTAAAGGTAAAAGTTATTTAATAATAACTAAATAATTATTAAATAGAGAAAGCAAAAAATGCAGAAAGCAAAATCTTAAGAAGGGAGAAAAGGTAATTTAATTTATGAAATTAAGTTAACCTTTTTCTCTATCATTTTTCATTTTTGATAATACAATTTGCATATTTTCAAAGAAAAACACTTGCCTCTTCTTGTCTTTTTCTTCTATGACAGGTTTTTTATATGGAGGTATTCTATAGGCTTTGCAGATTTGTATTACTCAAATCCTTCATGGTATCAAAGTCAAATCTATTGTAGCTTATTTGATATTTGAAGAAAAAGAGAATGAGGTTTTGTCAAAATAGGTTTGGAGTTTTTTGAGTTTTTTTTGTGAAAACAAGGGGGATCTCTAATTCTTGGAGCACTTTGAGGCCAAATAGACCTCATGGTTCAATTTAAAAGCATCAAAACCCTTAGTTTCATATAAAGTTCATCAATTTTGGGCAACATTGATTTGGGAGGCAAAAAACATTTGCACGGCAAGGTCGTATGGCCTCTACACACACTCCAAGGAAAGTTTTTATTGCAAAATTGCAAACAAAATTAATGATTGGCTGGTATAGTTTAGAAAACATGCTAGTGGTCACCAAAAATTGCTAGTGATAGTAGTAACTGCTAGCGGTCCCATTGATCGTAGCAGCTCTCGACGACCGTCATCACTTGACCAGCCATCGCCTCCAACGAAGTCTCCCACCCACCACTGTTTCCATAACTCCACCTTTCCTTAGCCATCACTCAGCCTTTTCTAGGCCACCACTCCACCTAAGTGGTGTTTGTTATGAGTTTTTTTTTAATGCTATTTTTAGGGGCCTTGTAGTTTTTTTGTGATATCTTGAGTATACAGGGGCCTTTTTTAGATCTAAAAGAAGCACCAGAAAGCTGGACTAAAATGGAGATGATGGATTAGGTATTTTTGGGAATTTTTTCCAATTTCATACCTATTTTGGTGCTTGAAGTTCTGGGGGGCATAACTTCTTTGTTATAGCTTCATTTTTCATTCCAAAAAAAAGCATCGAAAAGCTCTTCTCAAGAACTTTCCAAATTCTCTATCATTTCACCAATATTTTATACTAGGTAATTGTGATTCATATCTAAAGCTATTTTTCTCTTTTCTCATTTACACTTTTCTTCTGTAAGCTGGGGTTTGGTTATTTGCATTGTAGGGGGTGTTTTTATATTACTTTCTCTTATTATATTAACACGTCAGAAAACTTTTAAACCCCCTTTTAAAAAAATGACTGAGACCTCTTCTTGTCTAGTACTTCTAAGCCCACATAACTATTATACATGGAAATCTCATATGCAGTAGCTTCTCCATTCAAGGGGTTTGTGGTCTTGTCTAGATATAGTGCAGCTAGTTTTTTAGAGTTAATACTAGATTTTGCAACACAAGAATAAGATGGATGAAGCCATGGGTCTGATTTCTTTAAGTGTTTCAGATAGCTTATAGTTTTATGTTAAAGAGTATTCCACTCCTCAAGAAGTGTGGGACAAGTTTAAAGACTTGTTTGACACCATCAATGAGTTCAGAGCACTTCAAATTGAGGCAGAGCTTACTTCTCATTTACCTAATGATTTCCCTTCTATTGAGTACTTTCTTATGAGGTTTAAATAGTAGAGGACTTTTTTATAGGGATGTGGGAAAGAGAAGATAGATAAGGAGTGCATCTACCTAATTCTCTCAAATATTTGAGAAAACTTTCAAATTTTCTCTTCTACCTTCCTTTCCACTATGGATGCCTTAGGTCCCAAATTTACCATGCCCACTTTTGAGGTCTTTTATGATTGATTGACTAGAGAGAAATCCAAGCTTACACAGTTGGATACTATTATCGATCCAAAGACTCAAGCATTGGTTGCTTGGACAACTACATGGAAATAGAAGAAGAAACTAAAGCCCAAGATAGATTCAATGAGTAGTGAGAGTTCCTCCAAGCCTACTCCTAAATTAGATGCTCAAAAACCCTCTTAGAAGGGTAAATATTCTAATTCTGGTGAGTCTTCCTCCAAGACTAAGAAGTTCATAGGTGATCCTTATAGTTTTTATGGCAAGGAAGGACATCCAATTTCCAAGTGTTGTAAACATCTTGAGGCTTTAGAGAAGGTCATGCAGTAGCATAATATTGCTTCTCCAAAGCTGCCACCCCCTCCCTCAAGGAAAGGACATGCTCTTTTTGCATGAGCATTGTACTCTATAGCTACTTGGATTCTTGATTCTAGAGCTTCACATCATATGATACACTCACCTAATTTGGTTGCCTCACTTGCTCAGAGTGTTACTACATAGATTGCAGTCGGTGATTCTTCTCAGCTTTCAGTCATAGTTTCAAGAACTATCTCTTAAGGTGGTTCACTACTAGATGTTCTCTTGGTTTTTTCCATTTCTATGAACCTCCTATCTTTCTTTTTGATTTCTCATCTAGGCTCTAGAAAGACAGTTGAGTTCTAACCACATGATATGTTTATTTGAGACCTCCATGATCTTAACTTGGTTATTGCTATAGGGAGTGTTGATCTTCCATCTCACTTATATCAGTTTGATAGCTTTGAGAGCTCTAATTCTATAGGTGTTCCTCTCATTGATCATGCAGACATAGTGAGAAAGATTTTGCATGATTATTTTGGCCATATCAACTACAGATATCTACAAAAAATGTGTACACAAGAGCTAGTGATTGGGTTACCTTAGATCTCTTGTACTGACAATGTATGTCAAGGTTGTGCATTTGGAAAAACATCATAGAGATCCTTTTTTGGTAGGTAGATCCACACGTGCTAAGGCACCATTGGAGTTGATACACAGTGATCTTATGTCATTTCCCACTCCATCTTTTTTAGGTGCATGATAGCTCACCTTCATAGATGACTTCTCTAGATGCACATGGGTGTACTTTTTGAAGTACAAGTCTAATGTATTTGATTCATTTCAAATCTTTAAGACATTTTTGGAGAAGTAGTCTAGTCTTTCTATCAGGCATATACACACTGACAATGGGGGGGGAATATGTGAATTATTCATTCAAATATTTTTGTACTAAGCATGGTTTATAGCATCAGTTCACAATTCCCCACACCCCACAGTAGAATGGGGTTGTAGAGAGAAAGAATTGGATATTATAGGAGATGGCCAATTGTATGATACAGTCTTGAGCTATGAGTTCTTCATTTTTGGTTGAGGCTATCAATTGTGCCAACTATATTCAAAGTTGGATGCCTTACAAGGCATTATGACACTTGACTCCTAAGGAGGCTTGGACTCATGTCAACCTCGATGTTTCTACTTTCTACATTTTTGGTAGTGAGGCTTGGGCATTTATTCCAGATGCTCAGTGGAAATCCATGGAGAACAAGAGTCGACCACTCATTTTTATTGGCTATTGTGAAGATGTGAAGGCATATAGGTTGTTTTATCCTAATTCCATAGATGTCTTGTTTCAACAAGATGTTTAGTTTGATGAACATTATCCTCCATCCTCAACTTCTTCCTCAATATCTAGTACTTCCTCTACTCCTCCACCAAATTATGCATCCTCTGAGGAAGATCTTGATATTGATCCACCTTCACCACCTCTACCAAATGTTCTATGAGTAGCCAAATGGGCTCATGATATTGTTGATGTAGCTGGACCTTTGGCAAGTGATTTTATAGATGCTTGTCGTACTCATGCTTAGATTGTAGGTAGTGGTCTTTTGAGTCATGCCATTTCAGATGATCCTTAAAGTTTTTCATAGGTAATAAGACACTTAGAGTGGGATAGGGCTATGGATGAGGCATACTCTTCATTGATGAAGAACCACACATAGGATTTTTTCCTCTTCTAAATGGAAGAAAGTTGGTTCAGTGTTGATGGGTGTATTGTACCAAGTATGTTGTAGATGGTTCTACTAATAGGTACAAGGCACATCTTGTTGCGAAGGGTTTTTCAGAGGTTGAGGGTATTGATTACTCTATGACCTTTTCCCCTTTTGCCAAGATTAATTCTATTTTCCTTGTACTCTCTCTAGTAGCTTCACAAGAAAGAGTGATTTTTTTCATGGAGACCTTCATGAGGAGATCTATATGGAGCAACCTCATGGTTTTGTGCAAGACTCTTCATTGGTATGATGACTTTGTAGGTCTTTATATGGTCCCAAATAGGCCCCTAGGGCTTGGTATAATGAGATGGATTTCTTCTTGCTTGCTTCACACTTCACTCAGTGTCATTCCAATCCCATAACTTACATTTAGCATTATGGGGCTGACTTATTGATACTTGTGATTTATGTTGATGACCTCATCATCATAGGAAGTGCAGTATCCATGATACAAAGTGTTCATGATGTAGAGCATCTTATAAATCAACCAATTAGTGGGGTACATGCTGATCCCTTTAAAATCCATTAAATAATTTCATTAATTGGAGACATCTCATGAGGAAAAATCAAGCATTTTCCAACACAAATATATCAACCCTTCTCCATTTTCATATCCTAACTTCTATATCTGATTCCATTGTTCATATCTTTTAATCCTGAAATTTTTCTACCAAACCATTTTATAAAAATTGTTTAGAATTAGGAATACTAAAACATATTCAAATCTGATCTAAAAATAATAAATCCATTGCAAGTTATTATAGCTATACTTAGACCCATTTTCTCTGTCATAAACCAGAAAATAAAACTAGTAACCCTTCCTAGGGCATCAAATAATTTTCACAAAAAAAATTCAAATAATCCCAAACTAATTCCACATTATCCATTTATGATTCTAGTTTCCAAATCTATAAGCAATTAATTTTTCCAATACATTAACCATTGTATGAGCACAAATCTTTTTCTAAAACACCATTGAAGGCATTTAAAAACTAGTTTTCACTCAAATACTCATAACTATCACAAATTTGCATAAAAATGATGCAAACAAAAAGAAAATAAAGAATAATTCACATATATTTCCAATGAATGTTATTATAGGTCATCATTCTCAAAAATGTGTCTGTACCAAATGTTTCATTTAGACTATGGTCAAGCAATCTCAAATCGGCAAAAAATAACTTTTGCCAAAACTACCATAACTTATTCATTTCTCAACATAATCACTCCAAACTAAAACCAAAAAAAAATTTATTCATCCTTTTTGAAATAATTTACACTTTTTACAACATTTCTAGGCTATACAGGTCTATAAAAGACCTAGAAACCACATAAAAATAGTTAACACCAATCAAAATTGTAAGTTATGAAGATACCAATTGTTTCAAAATGGTCTTCCTCTTCGCATTCATTCAAATTTGATTTGGAATGACTGATACAATGCTTTTATAGTGGTTGTGGTGGTTTACAACTTTCCAACCACCTTTTGAACCAATAATCCTTCCCCTTACAATATTATGCACTTTTTTTGACAACATTGTGCACTTTATGCATTTTTGCATTACAAATTTTTATGTCATTGTGAAAACTGCACAATTTTAACTCGAAACTTAAAAATTATTTGAATGGACACTTGAATCACTCCAAAATGGACTTACTAGACATTTTACATCAATTTTAGCCTTTATTAGGTATTCTTTCATATTTTGATCTTCTTGACCAAATTAGGACCTTAACATGACAATATTAACAATGTCATACAAATGGCTTCACATAGCCTTGCATATGAACTAAAATATCTCACAAATGAATCAAATATATTTTCATATCTAATTTAATGACTCTTAACCTCATGTAGCTTTTATTTTAGGTGCCTTTGCACCATACTCCCAACTTTGAAAATTTTCCAAGTCCCTTGGAAACATGCAACCAATAACTTGCAAGAAAGAAATATTTGAAATTTGTCTTCAACTTTGCCTCTTCAAGTTTCACATTCTCTTGTCTCTTATCCTGGAACACATAATTGTCCTTATCATTTTCTTCTATAGTGCCCCTATAAGTGGAGCATCAATGGTTTTAATACAAAGGTTCCATAGATCCACCATTCCTCTCACCGCTACACAACTACCAACATATTGCCATCTTACCCATCTAAGACCTTGGAAGATGCACTACCACCCTCTCTTAGAGGTTTCTCTCTTTACACCTTCTACCCAACTTCATCTTGATGGAGACAATATTAGGACCCCTTCTTAGGTCTTCCACACACACACTTTATTACTACATATTTTATGGATAAGAACCCTGCGACCAAAATTCATCAACAAAACAAATGCCAAATCTCTAAGGTCCTGGTGTGGATTGCCTCCCTCGGTGTTCTACCCACACACTCAAGATCTTCAAGCTCTAATACCACTTTGATGTAGATACCTCTATATTTACCTTCAAGGAATCTTATTTCAACTCAAGGGATTCACAATTGGATGGTACACCCTCAAGGAACCAAGAACATCTCAAAGATTTCAACAAAGAACCCTGAAATTATACACCAATAAAGACAACATCTTCATTCACACAATCAAATTTCTGTGTCTGATTACATTATTTATAACTTTTAATCCTTAATTTTTCATACCAAAACCTTTGGTCAAATTTTTTCACATTATTAATAATAAAACATATCCAAATATGAGCCAAAATAAATAAATACATTTCAAGTTATAGTCTATGTACTTAGACCCATTTTCTCTATCATAAACCATAAATAAAATTGGTAACCCTTCCTAGGGCATCAAAAAAATTCAAATAATCCCAAACCAATTCCAAATTATCCATTTGTGATTCTAGTTTCTAAATATGTAATCCATTAATTTTTCCAATATATAAATCATTTTATAAGAATAAATCTTTTCCTACAACACCATTGAAGGCATTTAAAAACTAGTTTTCACTCAAATACTCATAACTATCACAAATCTGCATAAAAATAACTCAAACCAAAATTAAATGAAGTATAATTCACATATCTTTCTAATTAATATTATTATAGGTTTTTATTCTCCAAAATATGTCTGTGCCAAATGTTTCATTCAAACTATGGTCAAGCAATCTCAAATCTGCAAATAACAACTTTTCCCAAATCTGCCATAACTTATTCATTTCTAAACATAATCACTCCAAACTAGAACCAAAAGAAATATTATTCATCCTTCTTGAAATAATTTATACTTTTTGTAGCATTTCCAAGCTGTAAAGGTCTGTACAAGACTTGGAAACCACATAAAAATAGTTAACACCAATCAAAACTGCAAGTTATGAAGATACCAATTATTTCAAAAATAATCTTCCTCTTCTCATTCATTCAAATATGATTTTTAATGACCAATACAATTATTTTATAGCATATGTGGCATTTTAAAACTTCCCAACCACCTTTTGAACCAATAATCCTTCCCCTTACAACATTATGCACTTTTATTTACAACATTATGCACTTTATGCATGTTTGCATTACAACTTTTTATATCATTGTAAGAACTGCACAATTTTAACTCCAAACTTAAAAATTATTTTAATGGACACTTGAATCACCCTAAAATGGACTCACTAGACATTTTACATCAATTTTAGCCTTTATTAGGCATTCTTTCATATTTTGATCTTCTTGACCAAACTAGGACCTTAACATGACAATATTAACAATGTCATACTAATGGCTTCACATAGCCTTATATATCAACTAAAATATCTCACAAATGAATCAAATATATTTTCATATCTAATCTAATGACTCTAAACCTCATGTAGCTTTTATTTTAGGTGCCTTTGCACCAATTTAGCAAGCATTAAGAGAGAAGTTTGAGATGACAGGCCTTGGACTTCTGCACTATTTTTTGGGCCTACAAGTTTTTCAATCTTCGCATGGGAAAGCCATACTCCAAAAAAATTATACTCTTCATATGCTTCAAATATTTAGCATGCTTGATTGCAAGCCTACTCCCACAACTTTTCAGTCAGGTGTTGTGTTATCTACCACTTTCTCTATTCCTACAGTGGATTCCACTCTATACAAATAGCTTGTGGGTAGTTTGTTGTACCTGACACACACATTTTTTGATATTTCCTTTGTAGTTGGTCTTGTCTCTCTATTTTCCCATGATCCACATGAGAGTCATTGGAAAGCTTCCAAACATATCTTGAGGTATATTAAAGGTACAACATATTATCACATTCACTACACATCAAGGGGTCCTCACATTATTGGTTTCATAGATTCAATTTGGGCTAGTGATATTGATGATTGCAAGTCTACTTTTGGTTTTGTATTATGTCTTGGTTCTAGTCCTATCACATGGTCTTGCAAGAAGAAACATGCTCACGCATTATCATCTAAAAAGGCATAATATAGGGTAATTGTATTAACTAGTCAGGAGGTTGTGTGGCTTCAACAGTTGATGATAGATTTTTGATTTGCTCCTAATAGTCCCATCTTTTTGTGGTGTAACAATAAAAGTGCTATATGTATTTCCCACAACTAATTTGAGCATTATAAAACCAAGCACATTGAGCTTCACATGCACTTCATTAGGCATCTCATTTAAGATGGTGCCTTGTGCTTAGAGTACATTCCTACTATTGAGCAAGTTGTAGACATATTCACTAAACCTTTTGCATCCTTGCGATATCTTTAGCTATGTTCTATGCTTGGGGTAAAGGAAGTTGTCCTTGGGGGTCTCAGTGATGAGTCCTTCCTTCCTTTTTCTACTATCTCTTTTCAGAAATATGGAGTAGAGTTTTTCCCGCTGGGTTTTCTTTATTTCTCTATTTCATAGAGATTTGTTTGTGATTGGATACCTCATTAAGCCTTGTTGCCAAGACCCATGTTTTCTTTCAGCATTGCATTGTAATTTCCTTTCTCTTTTTGCATTGTTTGTAGCTACATTGTTGCTCATCTTAATGGGGGTGTTAGAGTAAAGCGTTAATTTAATTTCATTTATTAAATTTTTTTTATTCCCTTCTTAAGGTTTCACTTCATGCACCTTTTTCATTCTCACTTAATAATTAATTTTTAATTATTAAATAGCATTTACCTTTTAGGTTACCCTTTTTGGGTTTCAATCTCCTTCTCTAAGGATAGATTGTTTGCAATTATCTTACATCTTTTTCTTTTCTAAGAATACAATTTGCATATTTTTAGAGCAAAATGCTTGCCTCCTCTCATCTTTTTCTTCTGTGATAGGTTTTTTACATGTAGGTATTCTTCGGGACTTATGGATTTGTATTGCTCAAATCCTTCAGCATCCTTTATAAGATTCTCCCACTCAATAATAGGAATATAGGGGGCACTCATAACAAGGGTTTTTTTTTCATTTGGGTCCTATAGTTTCACCTAATATACTATAAATCTTGGCCCTCTTTCTAAAGGAGCCTAAGTCTTTGAAAGACGTTAGGTCTAAAACTATCATTATGGCATCAGTGAGTTGGTCCTTTAACTCTTTAGCTTGTAAATTCCACCTTTTAAGAAAAGAAAAAAAAATTGTTAGATTCATAAATGAACTGAAGCTACCTTTTAATTTTCTTGAAGAAATTAATCAAATTAAGGAAACATGATCTAGAAATGAAATCAAAATATGATACCCTATGTGTATGGTTAGCCCAAATATACGCAAACATTCATCATTGAGTTTTTCATAAAATGTATTATATCTTGCAAAATAATAATAGGATTAGTAGTTATTGCAAGGGACTCCACTAAAGGTTAGTGCATTTGATTAAGAGTATAAGATTGTATAGTAAAAGAAAGGATCAATCTTTAAAGTACCTGGAAGTTGGGCTACTTTCATGGGAAGACCATCTTCATTGCTAACAAGAAATTGATCATAATTCTTTATTATTCTCGTACATCTAACATAGGAACACCCAAGTAGGTCCTAATCACCTCCTGCATAAAATGAATCTAATATTACAAAATTCTCCCTAAGAAATAATAATTCAAGTGAAATAAACACATGAAAAATGAGAGAGAGAAAGAGGAATCTACTTACCAATAGGTAGTGCCACTGCATCTATTATTGAGCTATGTGTTGCTAAATTTGTAGTTGGCAATGCCTCTTTGATTTTGTTCTTTGTAGTAGGTGGCATAGTGAATAGAGGATCAATGGTAGGAGCTAAAAAATGAGATTGTTAAAGCACAATAAAACAATATTATTTGCATTTTCTAAGAGTTTACAATTGTTCAACAAAATTTATTTTTTACAAGAAAATGCACCTAAAGAATTGTTAGCTCATAAGCAAGAACATGGTGTTGAAACAGTACAGAAAGTGCTTGACATGAGAGGTCCATAAGTGAGGGTGTTAACCAATCTTAGCCATCTATTGGTTTATCCATGTATGATTGAATGGTGTTAAAACTTCATCAAGTTAAACATGAATTATTATTGTGTCAAAATTTCATCTTTGTTCAAAATAGCATCTGTTCACCTTGGAATTTGTCATGTAATGCAACTCTATTTGCTTTGACATTTCTTATAAGAGTGTTCCAAGGTTGAGAACCACTTCAAAATCTTTTACATGGTTTAGAGATAATGTCATTGTGGCATAGGCTTCTACAAGGGAATGAGCCTCGTGATTATGGCACTTACACAGAAGTGGAACTTGCTTCTTCAACTCCTTTCACTCAATTCTACACTAAAGTTATTCTTCCAGCAGTGAGAAAAGTTGTTACAAATTCCTAGGAGCTAAGGGCTCTTGAACCTATGCTACATTTTCTAGAGAAATGGGAGAATTTACTATATAATTTAGTACTTCATAACATTTTGGATCATATAGGATGCCCAAATTAATAGCAGCAATAGATACTTGGGATCCTTACAGGGAGGTTGTGCCAATACATGAATGGTTACATCCTTGGCTTTCATTGTTAGGCCAATGTATGGAGCCTTTATATCACCCCATTCATTATAAGTTTGGGAATGCACTTCATGTTTGGCATGCAAGTGATGCATCTACATATGCAATTTTATCACCTTGAAAAATTGTATTTGATCCTACTAGCTGGGAACAGCTATTTGTTCATTTTATTGTACCTAATCTGATGATAGTTCTACAAGAATTTGTAATCAACCCAGCTAATCAGAAACTAGACCAATTTAACTAGGTTATGGCTTGTTTCTTTCTAAAAATATTTTCTATGATATATTTTTGTAAAATTTCTTGCAAACTTTGCCCTTTTTTGTGGTCTGCATTATTTTTGTGCATGATCTTAAGCTAAGTCACTTAGCATAGGTTGAGTGAGTTTTATTGTTTTATTATTTGGATTCTAGAATATGTATGCAAATGGATCAATTTTTCTATTGTACTAATATGTAATAACCACCTTCAAAAATATCTCTTTGTATAAATAAAGATTACAAGTTGTGCAATTTGTCATGTATTGCATCTACATTTGCTTTGCCATTGCTTATAAGAGTGTTTCAAGGTTGGGAACCACTTCAACATCCTTGGCATGGTTTAGAGGTAATGTCATTATGGTAATGCTTCTATAAAGGAATGAGCCTTGTGATTATGGAATTTACATGGAAGAAGAACTTGCTTCATCAACTCCTTTTACTCAACTCTTCACTAAATTTATTCTTTCAGCAATGAGAATAGCTACTACAAATTCCTAGGAACCCAAGGACCCTAAACCTATGCTACATTTTCTAGAGACATGGGAGAAGTTACTACCAAATTTAATACTTCATAAAATTTTGGATCATATAGGATGTCCAAATTAATAGCAGCAATAGATACTTGGGATCCTCGCAGGGAGACTTTGCCAATACATGCATGGTTACATCCTTGGCTTCCATTATTGGGCCAGTGTATGGAGCCTTTATATCCAACCATTCATTATAAGTTTTGAAATGCACTTCATGATAGGCATGCAAGTGATGCATCTACATATGCAATTTTATCACCTTGAAAATTTGTATTTGATCCTACTAGCTGGGAATAGTTGATTGTTTTTTTTATTGTACATAATCTGATGATAGTTCTACAAGAATTTCTAATCAACCTAGCTAAACAGCAACTAGACCAATTTAACTAGTTTATGGCTTGTTTCTTTCTAAAAATATCTACTATGATATGTTTTTGTAAAATTTCTTGCAAACTCTGCCCATTTTTAGTGTTCTGCATTATTTTTGTGCAGGATCTTGAGGTAAGTCACTTAGCATGGGTTGAATGAGTTGTATTGTTTTATTATTTGGATTATGAAATATGTATATAGCTAGATCAATTTTTCTATTGTGCTAATATGTAATAACCACCTTCAAAAAGATCTCTATGTATATATAAAGACTAGGTTATGGCTTGTTTCTTTCTAAAAATATCTGCTATGATATGTTTTTGTAAAATTTCTTTCAAACTTTGCCTATTTTTTGTGGCTTGCATTACCTTTGTGCAAGATCTTGAGGTAATTCATTTAGCACAGGTTGAGTGAGGTTTATTGTTTTACTATTTGGATTATGGAATATGTATGCAATTAGATCAATTTTTCTATTGTGATCTAATATGTAATAAGCACCTTAAAAAATATATCTCTAAATATATAAAGAGATAAATGTTTAGAAGAAAATATAAAGACATACATGTTTAAAAGGAAAAGAAAAGAACATTTACATAGGTACCTCTTCTCACTCTTGAAGAAAATTGTAGAGCAAGGACACGTAGATCACAAGGGCATAACAAGACAATGAAATCACAAAGCTACAAGGGCACATCAATGAAATGCAAAGATCACAAGCACACAGCAATAAAATGCACCAATCACAAGGGCACAACAATGTTCATAGCTCTCCACCCTCATTCGGAGCTCTCCAACATAGCTCTCCACCCTCATTCGGAGCTCTCCATAATCAAAATAAATGGGTAATGATTTATGTCATTTTTTCTTTTTTTTAGTTATGCTCACACAAGTGTCGCAATTATGATGCCAATGTTGGTATTGTGATGGCATCGAGGAAAATTGCAAAAAAAACATGAAAATGACCACAAATTACACTGTCATCACAATTTGACCCAAAATGTTGTAGTGCTAGAAACCACTTCTCAGGTACTTTGTCTACACACTATCTTCTATGAATCACAAATAAAATTCACATGTCTTTGATGTCATGCACGTGCACTTGTCCACATCATCAGGACATAATGTTGAACATGTCCTCAATTGCACTTGACCTTATCATCAATACACAATATGTACAATCTTGTTCTCAATTTTATACTCTCATAGTCTTTATAGAAACAATACTATGTTGACATCAATGACAAACATAGTCATGAATGCAACATGTCAATCATAAATAGTCTCTCCAATACTTAGGATACTCCCCCAAAGGAATATCATCATCATTCGTGCTAAAAATCTCTCCCTTTGACATTGATGGCAACATAGATGAAAAATATATAAGTTCTACGAATACTAAATCCAACTCTATTGCTGTTGCTCTTATATTTTCAAATACTCTTCATTAATCAAATCTGAAGTTCTCAGGAATAAATCTTATCAGTGCTTCATCATGCTTACATGGATGACATCAATTATTAACACTTTTCCCCCATTGATATAACTCAATGTGCTTCTTCAGTATTACACATCTCCCCCATGATATTAGAAGATGTTTTTCATGTGATCATCTCCCCTATTGGCATCAATGACAAAGGTATGATTATGTCAATTTGTAACTCAATATCTTCAACCAACTCAAGTGTCCAAAGATATTGTTCAATATTAGTTATTAAGAGTCCTTCATAACTCTACTCAACCATAGATACTCCCCCATATGGGAATCATCAACTTTCAATTAGGATAAATAATAGTCCTATGCACCACTGGACTGATGTAATCTTTTCATCATCTACTCTCAAGTAGGCAGGCGCATAACCCCAAGCATACTTTTCAAATTCTCAAATGTATCCTTAGGAAAAGGCTATGCAAAAATGTCTACAATCTGCTCCTTTGTATTAACATACTCTAATCTGATCTCTTTCTCTACAACTTTCTCTCTCTGAACATGATTTTTAATCAATATATGCTTAGTCTTATAATGTAACACAGGATTCTTAGACATGTTTACTATACTTGTGTTATCACAATGTATGATAATAGGTTCTTAAAACTCTATCCCAATATCCTTTAGCATATGTTTCATCCACCTGATCTAATTGCAATTATTTTCTATAGCTACATGTGTTGCTTCTATTGTACCCTATGAAATATGATCTTGTTTCTTTCTCATCCAAGAAACCAATTTTCCTCCAAGGAAAAATGCACCACCACTTGTACTCTTTCATTCATCCATACTACCTTCCCATTCTTCATTAGTATGTGTGCATAGAGTAAAGTCATTTGATCTATCATACCACAACCCAAAATCAAATGTACCCTTCAAATATCTAAATATTCTTGTTACTGATTCTTAGTGTGATTTCTTAAGGTATTCTTGAGATCTTGCTACTATAACAATTGTATTTTTTATATCTAGTCTTGTATGAGTTAGATATTACAAACCTCAAATCATGGATATGTACTTCTTCTACGCAACTATAGGTGTCTCATCTTTGCTAGATAACTTGTGACTAGTTATCATAGGTGCACCAATAGGCTTACAACTTTCCAATCCAAATCTCTTCAACTAGTCTTTAAAATACTTATTATGTGATAGGAAAATACCATCACTATTCTGCACAATCTATAAACCTAAGAAATATTTCATCTCACCAATCATACTCATCTCAAATTCATTCTTCATTTTATTAGAAGATTTGTCAATTTCTTCATCATTACCTCCAAAGATTATGTCACCCACAAAGATCACAATAATCAACAAGCCATTCTTAATTTCTTTCAAGTATAAGTTATTATCTGTAGCACCATTTGTAAATCCCAACTTTTCCAAGTACTTTCCCAACCTCTCATAGCAAGTTCTAGATGCTTTCTTTGGTCCATATAACACGTTCTTCAACTTGCATACCATTTCTCCTTCTTTTGTCAAAGGAAATCCTTTAGGATTCTCAATGTAGACTTCTTCTTCAAGTTCTTCATTTAGAAATGTTGACTTCAAATCCATCTAATATACTTTGAACTTCTTATTTTTTGCATAATCCAAGAACATCCTTACTACTTCAATTCTAGCAATAGGTGCAAATGTCTCTTCATAATGTATACCTTCTTGCAGTGAATATATTTTCATGCCAATATTGCTTTTCTTCTCATAACCTCACCTTGTTCATTCATCTTGTTTTTGAAAACCCACTTAGTTCCTATAACATTATTATCTTTAGGTCTAGGGACCAATTCCCATGTTTCATTCCTCACAATATGATCTAGTTGTTCCTTAATGTTTTGAATCCAATGATCATCCTTACATACTCCATCTATATTCTTTGGTTCAACTTCAGAAATCAAACACAATTATTCATGAACTTTGTTTCTTATCATAACTCCTATGTCTTTTCTTCAATAATCTAATCAATGGTGTGATTCTTTGTCAAATTCTTGTTTGGTGTTAGTGTCACTGACTCAATTCTTACTTCCAGTATAGGTTCAAATCTTTATTCTTCTCTATGTTCTACAACTTAAATGTCATTCTGCAAATCATTTTTAGTCTCATAGAAAGTGTTAAAATTTTCATGGTTAGCCTTAGGATTAAATTCTTCATCATCAAAATTATAATCAAGCATTCTTTCTATAACTCCAAACTTCTCATCCACTTTTACATTCACACTCTCAACAATAGTCTTAGTCCTCTAATTAAAACATCTATTAAAAAAAAAATTCAATGAATAACCAAGGAACATACCTTCATTTCTTCTTGTATCAAACTTAATAACGTTATCATCTCTTTTAATATAACATTTACTTCAGAAAATTCTAAAATACTTCACTGATGGTACATGTCCAAACCATAGTTCATAAGATGTCTTGTTTGTACCTTTTTTATTTACATTTTTTATTGTATATACTATTGTATTAACTAATTGTTAGGATAAACCACGGACAGAAATAAAAACTACATGCAAATATAACCAATAACAAATATAATAGAACACACAAAAATGAACACAAGGCACCAAGATTTAACGTGGTTCACCCAATCCCTGGGCTACGTCCACCAAACAGCAAGTCCGATCTTATTACAATCCAGTGATTACAACCTGATTACAATCCGTAATCCCTTACAGCTCAATACCGCCGCAAGAACCAATTTCGTATCACCACATATCAAAAAATACCCAACCCTAAGCCCTTTTTATACAAGTATTAAACCGCTTTAGGGTTATAACATGTCGGCCATATGTCGGCTACCATGTCGATGTCGGCTACTTCCAAAAAAAAATTTTTTTGAAGTATGTACAGTACTTTCCTGATCAGTCACCACAATCTAACAATCTCCCACTTGGGGACTGATCAGGCTCCACACTAAACAACAATCTCCCACTTGGAGACTGATCCTGTAGCAATACAACTACCGCATGGGGCTCCCACTGGATCAAACCACCCTGGACTCTGCTGTTCTTTTATTCACATTTAGTCTAAAAGACCAACTGAAGCTGAAGAGGAGTTCAGCTTCTCCCTTGTGACAACCTTTGTCAACATATCTGCTGGATTTTCATTGGTATGTATCTTCTCCAGCTTTAACTGTCCATCCTCCAAAACTGACCGAATGAAATGGTACCGCAACTGTATGTGTTTGGTCTTAGAATGCAGAGCTGAATTCTTAGCAAGATGAATGGCACTCTGACTATCTGTGAACAAAAAATTATCCTTCTGAGGATGTCCCAATTCTTCCAAGAAGAACTGAAGCCATATCATCTCTTTGGCGGCCTCTGTAGCAGCAACATACTCTGCCTCTGTAGTGGAGAGAGCATTAATCTTCTGTAGCCTAGAAACCCAGCTCACGGCTGCCCCACCAACAGTAAAGACATAACCTGTAGTACTCCGCCTGGTATCAATATCCCCAGCCAAATCTGAGTCAACATAGCCCTGTAAATCAGTAGTAGAGCCCCCAAAGTGTAAACACTTATTGGATGTTCCTCTCAAATATCTGAGAATCCACTTGACAGCATTCCAATGCTCAAAACCTGGATGACTCATATACCTGCTAACGACTCCCACTGCATGTGCAATATCTGGCCTAGTGCATACCATAGCATACATCAAACTTCCTACAGCTGAAGCATAGGGTACCTTGGACATCTTATCCTCCTCTTCCTGTGTCTTGGGACACATCTCCTTAGTCAATTTCAAATGACCAGGTAAAGGTGTGTTGACAGCTTTAGCATTCTCCATAGAGAAACGTTGCAACACCTTCTCAACATAATCAGCTTGAGATAGCGTCAATGTTCTGTTCTTCCTATCTCTGCAAATCTTCATACCAAGGATTTGTTTTGCTGCCCCCAAATCCTTCATAGCAAATGCATGTGCTAATTGGCGTTTCAGCCCCTTAATATGATCCATGTTAGACCCAGCTATAAGCATATCATCAACATATAAACATAAAATAATGTAACTATCATCATCCAACCTCTTAAAATAAACACAGTAATCTGAATGACACCTATTATATCCATGCTCATGCATAAAACTGTCAAATTTTAGATACCATTGCCGAGGTGCTTGCTTCAGGCCATATAAACTTTTCTTCAATTTGCACACTAAGTTCTCCTTACCTTTGACCTCAAAACCCTGTGGTTGAGCCATATATATTTCTTCATCCAAATCACCATGAAGAAAGGCTGTTTTAACATCCATCTGCTCTAAATGCAAATCTTCAGTAGCCACAAGACTTAAAACAGTACGAATAGAAGTCATTTTAACAACAGGAGAAAAAATTTCATCAAAATCAATTCCTTTTTTCTGTGCAAATCCTTTTACAACTAACCTGGCCTTAAATCTTTTCTTACCTCCTTCCTCTTCTTTCAACCTGTAAACCCATTTATTCTGTAAAACCTTTTTACCTGCAGGCAACTTGCACAAATCCCATGTCTTATTTTTCAGCAAAGAGTCCATTTCATCTTTCATTGCAGACTCCCACTGAATCTTAGCATCCACCTGCACAGCTTCATCATAACTTTCAGGTTCACCAGCATCAGTAAGTAAAATAGAATACAAAGAGGGAGAAAACCTTTGTGGAGGTCTAATTGGCCTTGTTGACCGTCTAACATTCACTGGTGTATGTGGTATTTGTTGTTGCGGTTGTTGCACATCATGAGGAATGGCTGGAACATCAGCTTTTGGAGTATCATCCAGCACTACATAATCATCTTCTTTCTTCTCATGTTGCTGCAACAGATCTTTGTACAACACTTTTTCATTGAATATGACATCCCGGCTTCTTATAATTTTATGATTTTGAAAATCCCAAAGCCTATAACCAAATTCATTAATGCCAAATCCAACAAAGACACATTTCTTTGATTTAGCTTCTAGCTTGGTTCTATTTTCAGAGTCTATATGAGCAAAAGCTTCACAACCGAAGGTCTTGAGAAAAGAATAACTCACCTTCTTACCAGTCCATGCTTCCTCTGGAATACCACAGCCCAAAGGAGTAGAGGGACCTCTATTAATCAAATATACTGCAGTATTGACAGCCTCCGCCCACATGTGTAAGGGCAACCCAGCATGCAACCTCATGCTCCTTGCGCGCTCCATTATAGTCCTGTTCATGCGTTCAGCCACTCCATTTTCCTGTGGAGTCCTTGGAACAGTTTTTTGTCTACGAATACCATTAGTGGAGCAATAATCTTCAAATTCATGACTGCAATACTCACCACCATTATCAGATCTGAGACATTTTAATTTCTTACCAGTCTCATTTTCAACCAAGCATTTCCATTTCTTAAAAGTTTGAAATACATCAGATTTCTGTTTAAGGAAATAAACCCATACTTTTCTAGTTGCGTCATCAATAAATGTAACATAATAATGAGAGCCACCAAGGGAAGATACCTGAGCCGGTCCCCATACATCTGTATGCACAAGTTCTAATTTCTCCTTTTTGTTTTCCTTCCCTATCTTTACAAAACTCACTCTCTTTTGTTTTCCATACACACAACTTTCACAGAAATCCATATTCACACATTTTAGACCTGGTAAAACTTTCCTTGAATGAAGTACTTTCATACCTTTCTCACTCATGTGCCCAAGTCTATTGTGCCACAGCGCTGTATCAGAATCCACAGCAGCTATTTGTTCTCCCTGCTCATCTGCAGTAATTGTTCCTGAATATTCATTTTTCTCTGAAACAATCAAAGTAGAAGGAACAATATGACCTGTACAAAGATATAAGGTGCCTACTTTCACACCTTTTGCTACTACAAGGGAACCTTTTGAAACCTTCCAATTTTTATCATTAAAAGTAACTACACAACCCTCATCACCGAGTTGCCCTACTGAAATTAAATTTCTACTTAGTTTTGGAACATGTCTTACCTCATGTAGTAGCCAATGATTCCCATTCTGCAACTTAATCTTAATTTTTCCCTTTCCAACAATCTGACAGGGTTCATTATCCCCCAAATAAACAAGCCCAAAATCCCCTTGGACATAATCAATGAAATAACCTCTATGAGGTGTAGCATGAAAAGAAGCACCAGAATCTAAAACCCATGAATCATCAACACTCTCTAAAGACAGAAGCAAAGCATCCTCTTCGGATTTGTTACTTACCACATTTGCCTCTTTGTCTCCATCTGATTTATCTCCTTCATTTTTCTTTCGAGTCCAGCAATCTTTCTTTTTGTGCCCTGGTTTCCCACAGTACCAGCAATCATTTGGTCCTCTCGATTGAGACCTCCTCCCCTTTGACTTTCCTCTTGATTTCCCACGATTTCCAGAGTTACTTCCTCTTTCAGTCGTTCTGCCCCTGCTTTGTGCATTTAAAGCACTTCCTGATGTAGATCCACCTGAGGATTTTCTACGAGTTTCCTCACTTAAAATAACACCGATCACATCATCATATTTTAGGGTACTAGATCCAGGAACAGAATTACTCACCGCCATTACCAAGCCATTCCAGCTTTCAGGCAAAGAACACAAAATCAAGAGAGCCCTAATTTCTTCATCAAAATTGATACCCACAGAAGATAATTGACTAGTAATAGTATTAAAGTCATTTAAATGATCTGCAACAGATCCACCTTCTGCCATTTTCATATTAAATAAACGCTTCATGAGAAATACCTTATTTGAAGCGGAGGGCTTTTCATACAGTGTCGCTAGGGTTTTCATCAAATCTTCTGTCGTCTTTGCTTTTGTAATATTAAATGCCACCGATGGTGCCAAGCATAACCGAATGCTTCCAAGTGCCTTTCTGTCCAAAAGATCCCATTCAGCCTCTGACATAGTTCCCTGATTCTTGGCTTTTCCTTCCAACGGCTTCCACAAATCCTTCTGATATAAATAGTCTTCCATTTGCATCTTCCATAACTGGAAGTTCTGCCCATTAAACCTATCAACCCTCAGCTTACCATCATCTGCCATTGCTCCCACTCAACCGTGAGACTCCCACTTAACCGTGAGACTTTCCTGCAGAGGATAACTGAGAAACAACTAGGCTCTGATACCAATTGTAGGGCCCATTTTCCGTTGCACCAAAAGCCATGACTGTTAGTGAACATGGAACACCACATAATTAACCACCTGTGGGCAGGGGAGCGTGTCGCATCACCCAACAATCTCCCCCTCGACGCGCATACCAGGTGCTTACACGGGTCGGGAAGGCACCGGGGAGATTTGAACCCATGACCAAGCCAAAACCAGGCTCTGATACCACTTGTTAGGATAAACCACGGACAGAAATAAAAACTACATGCAAATATAACCAATAACAAAAATAATAGAACACACAAAAATGAACACAAGGCACCAAGATTTAACGTGGTTCACCCAATCCCTGGGCTACGTCCACCAAACAGCAAGTCCGATCTTATTACAATCCAGTGATTACAACCTGATTACAATCCGTAATCCCTTACAGCTCAATACCGCCGCAAGAACCAATTTCGTATCACCACATATCAAAAAATACCCAACCCTAAGCCCTTTTTATACAAGTATTAAACCGCTTTAGGGTTATAACATGTCGGCCATATGTCGGCTACCATGTCGATGTCGGCTACTTCCAAAAAAAAATTTTTTTGAAGTATGTACAGTACTTTCCTGATCAGTCACCACAATCTAACAATCTCCCACTTGGGGACTGATCAGGCTCCACACTAAACAACAATCTCCCACTTGGAGACTGATCCTGTAGCAATACAACTACCGCATGGGGCTCCCACTGGATCAAACCACCCTGGACTCTGCTGTTCTTTTATTCACATTTAGTCTAAAAGACCAACTGAAGCTGAAGAGGAGTTCAGCTTCTCCCTTGTGACAACCTTTGTCAACATATCTGCTGGATTTTCATTGGTATGTATCTTCTCCAGCTTTAACTGTCCATCCTCCAAAACTGACCGAATGAAATGGTACCGCAACTGTATGTGTTTGGTCTTAGAATGCAGAGCTGAATTCTTAGCAAGATGAATGGCACTCTGACTATCTGTGAACCCCACTATTTATGAAGTATGTACAGTACTTTCCTGATCAGTCACCACAATCTAACACTAATTCTCTCCAAAATTTATTTGATACATCATTTTCAAACATCATACTCTTGTTGCTTCTATTATAGACATATTTCTTCTCTCAACAATTCCATTCTACTTCAAAGTTGATAGATGCCTCTTAATGCTATTCACTTCACAAAAGGTGTTAAATTCATTCAAGGTAAATTCTCCACCTATATCAAATCTTAAACATTTAATCTTCAACCTAGAATCATGCTCAACTCTATTCTTAAACAACTTAAACCTCTCAAATGCTTCAGACTTTTCTCTAAGGAACACTACCCACATCATCCTAATAAAGAAATCAACAATAATCATAAACTACCTTTCACCATAGAATCCTCTTATCTTATTGGGACTACTTAGATCTATATTAACAATCTCCAAAAAAAAAAATTTGTAGTAAACTTCTTGCTAGGAAAAGAGCTTTTCTTCTACTTAACCATTACATGTTCCTTCCACACAACATCACTAGGCTTCACAATTTCTGGTAAATCTCTAACAACAAATGTACTACTTGTCTTCAAATGTTATAAAAATTTATATGACAAAACCTTCTATGACACAACTAACTATTATTAATTTATTCAACTAATATGTTATCTCTGTAGGGTTTAGTTGAAAAACATTAATTTTTGGATCTTGTACCAATGTCAATCAACTTACCATCTTTGTCTTTAATAATGTGTATTATTTCTATGAATTATAACCGATATCCCTTACTAACCAACTATCCAACACTCAATAAGTTATGATTTCTTCCATGAACAAAATAAACATTATATGTGTTAGTTTTCCATCAAGAGTAATAGATCCTATTCCCTTGATATGAAAAGCCACAATGTTACCAACTTTGATAATTCCTCCATCATGACTATTGAACTTTAAAAAATTATTCATATCACTAGTCAAATGATGTGAACAACCATTATCTATGATCCAAACATCTTTCTTCTCAACCTGTGACACTAGGGCTTTCTCTTCTCTAACTTCTTTTTTCAAGATTCTCTTCTTTTATAGCTACAAATTCTAACTCATCATCACTTTCACTATGAACTCTCTCATCAGACTCATCATCTTTATTTTCATACAAAAATTCTCTAGGCCTTCTAGACTTGAAATTATTCTTGTTGTGAGGCCTCACCCCGACCCATTCTAGCACCTATGATACATTGTTATTTTGATACTCATGCTGACATGCTAGAACATTATTGGATACACTAAACATTGCTATGCTATTTTGCTATGTGTGATGCTTACTTCAGTTATTTGATTTTTTTTCCATTTAATGCTTATAAATGTGTATAATGATGAAAGAAAATTTATGCAATGCTAACACATTGGTTATGCAAGTCGACAGGTTAAAAATATGAGTAGAATTAGATAAACAACTATTTATTAAGAAGTGGATGCTTTAAATTATGTATAATTTTCTTTAGCATGTTATTCACATTATGCACATGATTTTGGACCTACTGATGTGTGCAATGAGTGTGCAGGAAAATCAGTCAAGATAACTCAATGGAAGAAACGGAGTTAAATTTCTTGTTAATTTTGTGCTAATTTTATATTGTAATTCTTTAAAAGTTGTAATTGGATCTTTCTATGCTACTAACTTTTAAGTATTCCTAATGAGCCCTTAAAGGCTTAACAACATTAAATTTAAGCACCCCTATGGATAAGGGTATGGGTGGGAGTACTTTCCAACCCTCTGGCCTCCTAGGTTGACTCTTAGGGTCTCTTAAAAACCCTATTATAGGCTGATTTCGAAAATGGGTTGTCCTCTACTTGGGTTAGTAAAACCAACCTCCATCTTGAGTTACTTGAATCCTATTGGGGTTGAGGACCATACTTAGAGGTCTTTTGGGAAAAACTTTAGTTTTTTTTTGGGGGTGTCAACCAATCCTCTAGTTTTTGGAGGAAGCCTTGAAGATTGAAGGAAGAAAAAGGGAAGCTCTTCTCAAACCACCATTTCCATAACTCTTTTATGAAGGTAGGAGTTCTAAACTCCATGAATGGTTCTTTGTGTGTGTTCATATTTTGAATCTTGTTGCATCATGTTGGAGACATTGTGTAAATATGCATTCCTTGTTTTGTGTTGAGGGTGGTATTGGGAGGGATTTTATCTTGTTTCTTTGATGTTATTCATATGCCTTCTTGGTGTGTTGATTGTTTTTTTTCTTTGAGAGTTTTCATGGGGATGTATTTGGCAACACTCACCCTTGGATAGGGAAGCAGTGGCCATGCTTGGGGAAAGGGCATTAGTTGGACCTCAATAGTGTAGAGTCTCCTCTCATGGAGAGAGGAGGGAGAAAGGGTAGGGTGTATGGGCCCCTACTTTTCATCCCATACCTTGTTGCTATTGAGAATTCTTGAATGTGAAAAAGAATGAAAATCCTTGTGGATATAGCCCCGAAAGGGCCTTGTGAAAGAATGGAAATTCTTGAAGTTTTAAGCCCCGAAAGGGCTAAGTGAAGGTATGGTGATTGACTTCTCCTATTGAGAAAATCCACCTTTCCCCTATATTGGTTCATTGTTGGACCTATTGTGCAACCGGGTGGGAATGTATGTTTATTTTGCTTATCTCCTTGTGTTGTTGTCTCCATGTTGTTCTTATATCTCCCATGTTTATCTTTGAGGAAATGAAGACATTTGATAAAAGTCTCATGTGAAAGTCTTGAAGAAAACTCAATGAATTGTAATATTATGTAAATTGAAATTGAATTTGATGTAGTGGCAAAGATATCGAGTTTTCTTACTGGTTCTTTCCCGATGGAGCCTTGAACTGGGTTGAATAATAGAGGAAAGAAGAGAATAAGAAATTCTTCTTGCATTGCTCTCATGTGGTTCCAAATTTTGCATATGTTGTGAGAAAATAGGTTGATAGAAAATGACACTAAATTATAGATCTCCAAGTTTCCAATTATGTTATTACAATGCAATTTGAGATGTTGAAGTTTCAATATATGGTTAAGCAATTTGATGAATTAGAAATACTACATTGTGATCACCAAACTAATACATTCATTGTTATGCTCTATTAGTAATGCAATTGAAATTGAAATAATTATTCATCACCATTTGAATTCTGAATATAGAATCATAATCCCTTGTTAAGGTTCATAAAGAATAAAATAAATTTTGATTAGGGGGATTATAATCCTTGCATGCTTTTGCATCAATTTGATTAAGAGGATTATAGCTCCCTATTGCCTCTAGAAATGTTTAAATTCATCTTGCATATCAAAGAACTTTAGCAAGAAAACATGCCAACACTTAGCCAAAAATTGGCTTTCAAAAAAAAAGTGCACCTCCAGGCCCAAAAAGGGCTCTCTGGAAAATGTATGGAGAAGCTCTAAAATTCCCCATGTCATAGAGAATATTCCAAGAAATATTCTTCCTTGGATTGCAAATCAAAAAAAAAAACATTGTTAATGCATTAAATAAAATGACTTATGTAAATTTGAAACATATAATACATCCAAAGATATATATACAATACTTTTAAATTCATCACCCCAACTATAAAACTTTTGGCATTTAATTCTTTGGGACTCATGATACAAGTTGAATCATGTAAGAATTTAAAAATATATATATAATATAAAACTCTCCAACCACCTGTCAGCAAGTACAGGGGTCGGATCTCTTGAAGATGGTAGAAGATAGTTTCTTGTCTTAAAAAAAAATTTATAATAACGAAGTATTTAAGGGGAGGATGGGAACTCAACAACCATCCCCCCCCATTCTCCCTTCTCCATGCTTGCACTGACCTTGTTTCATGAGGAAGGGAAAAATGAAGTGATGTTGACAGGAGGGACGTACGTCCTCTCCCGTCGCTGCCTCCTCCTCTTCCCAATGTAGGTCGTCCCTGCGCAACGTCCTTTCCGTGCAGGATAGGGGGGGACAGACCTGCCACACGTAGGCTTGGACCCCGCAAGGAACCGGCCTAGGGTGGGTCGACGTAACCTAGGCTTAGCATGGGGTAGGTGGGGTCAGGTTTTGGGCTAGGTTGAGTCAACGTGGCGGTGCGGTTTGGGGGGGGGGGCTTCCATGAAGATGGGGCCCACGCGTGGTAGGATAGGCCACTTGCCTTGGGGGTTTGGGATAGTGGTTTAGCATTTTGATGGAATTTTGTTTGATGTGGGTTAGGCCATAGGATAGGGTTAGTGATAAGTATGGGTTAGGGGTGAGTAAATTTAAATAATTTTAGGTTAATTAGCATGTGCTTAGTTGGATTAATTGATGGAGTTTCATTAGAAGGTTGGTGTGGTCAAGGGTATTATGGGGTAGGGTAGTTTAATTTAGTGGGGCTTATATTTTAGTAGCTAGGATAGTTTTAAATTTAAGAATTAGTTTCTTTAATAATAGTTGTTTGTTTGAGTTTTGTTATTTGTTTAAGAGTCAAGTAGCTTAAATTTAATTAAGTTCAGATTTGTGCTAATTGATGTAATGTTAGCTTAAATTGAGAGTCTTTACGTAAATTGTATATTGCAATTTGAGTTAATTATGGTTACTACATGTGTAGGGTAGTACTAAATCAGGTTAATTCAAAACTTAATTTATGTTAATTTATATCATAGCCAGGTTTGTTCAAGCTAGTACTTATGTTTTCTTAATGGAAATGCATGTCAATTTTTCGAATGAGAATTGTCGATACTCGAATTTTGGAATTCAAGCTAGGATCTTAGATGTTTAGTTAAGTTATAGATTGTTATAATTTAAATTAATTATGGTGTTGATCTATAAACCAGATTAGTAAATTTGATGGCTTTAGGAATTAATGTATTAATTGTTAAGTAGCAAGGTGATTACTAATTAGGGATTTGAATGTTAAAATATTAAATTCATTTCAATTTAGAAGTCTTGAATGTGAAACTTGAATATCTCCATTAGAACAATTTTTATGTTTCATTTAGTAGTACGAGCCTAACTAATTAGAACATCTGTAAGGTCATAACAATTGAACATGACTAGTTCCATTATAGTTAAACTATAAAACTCTTTTGACCATAGTTAATCACATGAACATTATCTTAAAAATAAAAATAAATAAATAAATAAATTCTGTGTGTTTTTTTTGTCCTTACTTTTTGGGCATGACACTTGTACTTTTTCACTCTTTTAGGACACTTAGAAGCATAGTGACCAAATTCATCACAAGTCCAATACTTAAAGATTTTCTTACCATTGATTATCTCCTTACATGAAATGAAACTCCTTCAATCCTTTTGTCTTCCTTAGACCTAGATCTATTGCTACTAGCATAATCTCCACTAGTGCTTGCACTTCTTTATAAGGAAGGGTGAACACTTAATCCACTGAAAGTAGTTTCTACTCTACAAAAATCTCAAGACTATTTCAAGCTTACTTGTATTGCTTTCAGTCTTCCAAGAAGAGTTTCTCTACAAAATTTGTTAGTAAAAGGTATCACTTTCTCAATCATCTATGTTGTCTACTTAAATGGTGGTGTCAAAGTTTTTAAGGTCTTCCATATGATCTCATCTTCATCTTTAGTTCCATTACAAGACATGATTCCTACAACAACTTATGATATTCTATCGATATAACTTCTTACATATTCATCTTCCATCATTTTAGCCTCTTAAAAAAAACATAGCCAATTTTGTAATCTAATTCTCTTAGCATGCTTATCACCTTGGAAAGTAGATTCCAAATCTGGCAAAATTCCATGAGATGTTTGTAAAGATTTTACCTGTCTGTATTCATTTTCAAGAAGATCTGACAAAAGTACTTCTCTAATAAGCATGTTACACATGAATAGATCTCTTTCAACTTCACTACATTCTTCAAGTTTTCTTTCTTCTACAATTTTCTTTTCATTCTTCATCATCAGCCAATATCCAGGACCCATGCATAGCAAATGTGTCTTCATCTTCTCTTTCTAGATGTCATAGTTAACTCCATCAAAATTAGGACTTTTTTTTCTGAAATGTTTTTCCATAAATCTCCTTAAGCTATTAATATTTTCCTTCAAGGACTTTATGCTCTAATACCAATTTTTAGAAAGTAAACTCCACAAAGATAATTAAGAGAGGGGGTGAATCTATTATCTGATTAATATAACTTTTATCAACCTTATTAAACCTTAAACATATAATAAATATAATTAGAAACCATAAGAATATACACATATACAATAACACTAAATATGTTGACTAAGGAAACCATTGATCATAGGGAAAATCCCAGTGGGGATGGTACCCACAAAATAATGTACTAATATTTAAGTTCCTTGTAAGAGGATGGACTCTGTTAGGAGCCAATGAAATATATTCAATACATATCAGTCCCTATTAGGAGACTTTGCATCCTTGTGAAAATATTCCAACCCTCTTAGGAGTTGTGCCAACCCTATTAGGACTTTTTCCAACCCTATTAGGCATTATTCCAACCTTATTAGGTGTTATAGAAGGAAGATGGACCCACTATCAAAATAGCTTTAGGGGAAAGACCACCAAACTCACTATCCAACTAGCCTCTGTATTATTCCTTTCATAATAATAGAAATGCAATTGATCTTTGCAAATCAAACTCTTTCTCTATCCTCTTATTATGCCAATACCACACCAAATACTCTTTAGATCTCAATACCAAATCTTCAACTTCGCATCACACTAGTCCCCTTGATCACTTACTCGCACTTGTCAACTTTGCATGTTACTTTCACAATTCACACTTACACATATTAAATTACACATTTCATCACAATGAAACTAAATTTCCTTTATACCATGTCCTCAAAATAATTCATTGACTTATCCTTAAGGATTTCCCAATTGATTACAATAGGATCTCATTAAGATAATATAATTCATTACATCTTTTCATAATTACAAAATATTGACAATTCATAATAATTAAAAAAAATTGCATGTGTGACCTCAGACCTTGCATGATTTTTGACATCATCATCAAGTTTTCAATTGTCACTATTTAACTTCTCTCATCATGATTCTATCCATGTTAAGAGATACAATTTGAACACCAAAAACCACTTCTTAAGTACTCTATCCGTACAATATCTTATGTAAATCACAAATAACTTGCACATGTCTTTAATTTTTTGCATGTGCACTTGTCCATATCATCAGGACATATTGTTGAACATATCCTCAATTTTGCTTGACCTCATCATCAATGCACAATCCTTATGACCTCATTCTTTTTCTTCTACTCTCATATTCTTTATAGAAGTAATATTGTGTTGGCATCAATGACAAACATAGTCATGATTACAACATGTCAATCTCCCAAATGTTCCACCAATGCTAAGGATACTCCCCTAAATAAATATCATCAACATTCATGCTAACAATATCTTGTCAGGTTAGGAATAGCCTCGTTATACAAAGCACTTTGGAACACAAATTAATGTATCACCCTTTTAAAGGATTTATACAAAGAACCTATCAGGTTCCAACTTCATCAAGATTTATTTCTAAAAAGGAAAGTAAACAAAAGGAAATTAGACCTTGCATACTTGTTTTCATCATCATTAGGTTGTCTACTCTCACTATCTAACTTCTCTCATCATGATTCTATTCCCATTAGAAGATAGAATCTGAACACCAAAAAACACTTCTCAGGTACTTTGTCTACACACTATCTTTTGTAAATCGCAAATAACTTTCACATGTCTTTGATTTCATGTTTATGCACTTGTCCACATCATCAAGACATACTATCAAAAAAATCCTCAACTGTGCTTGACCTCATCCTCAATACACAATCCATACAACCTCATTCTCTACCTGCTACTCTCATAGACTTTATAGAAATAATACTATGTTGACATCAATGACAAACACAGTCATGATTGGAACATTTCAATCTCCCAAATGTTCCACCAATGCTTAGGATACTCCCCCAAATGAATATCATCAGCATTCATGCTAACAAGATATTGTCATGTTAGGAGTAGCTTAGCTAAAGGACTTTGGAACACAAGTTAATGTATCACTATGTTAAGGGGTTTATACAAAGAACCTATGAGGGATTACCCTCATCAAGATTTACTATTGAAAAGTTAAGTAAGAAAAAGGAAATTGATATAATAGTTTAGCTACTTAACTTAGCTTGGAGTAGATCTTTGATTGGCTATCTTGACTAGTTTTCAATTGTGTTCTACCTCCTCTTGGCTCTGCAATCCTCAAAATTTGATCATTGGTATGGTTATCTCTCCTTGTGCACAACCTCCTTTTGTTGTCATGTCATGGAGACTTCTTCTAAGTTTCCTTAGTGTTGCATCCCTTTGAATATGACCTTTGTTGTCACAATTTTTTTTCTCTTTTGAGATTCCTCTTAGCTTGGCTTTCTTTGGCTTGGTGGCTAATCACTTGGCAATCCAACCTTTTACCTTCTCATTAATCTTCTTTTATACTTCCCTTTTAGCTTCACTTAGAAGCCTTAGACTCAAAATTCAAATTTTTAATTCACCACTACTGCTAGCTTAGCTTATTGTTGCAGTGGTGCACCACTCTTGTCAGATGTAGTGTGTTCATACAAAAGTCACTGGTGCCATGTGTCTTTGATGGTTCACTCTGGTTGGGAAGAATTTAAATTCAACTTCTTCCAACTATTTCTTGATCTCTATTACAATCACCATTAAATAAGACATTGAGTCCACTCTTACCCTTTTCATGGCTAGGCAATCACGGGTTTCTCGCTTGATGTTCATCATGATGTCCATGTTGGATTTTCTTGTTGATTTGTCCATTATTTCTTCGACTTAGTTGTTTGTTACACGTGTAGACTTCAATTAGCATCCTTTGGCTAAGTGGATCATCTTTATCCTCACCTTTCTTGGGAAACCATATCTTCTTAGACTCATAATAATTGTGTGAGTAAGGATGGCACATTATCATGCCTTACTAGTTGTGCCTTACTAGCAATTTTTTTTTTCTTCATAAATATTTCCAACAATTACAACATCTTTACTGGATACATGTACAGATATGATTACTGGTCAGTCTACGACACTTAGACCAATGGGAAGGATCTTCATTCTTTATCAAGAACTCCTCTGCATGTCCATCATGTAAGAGGATATTTTTCTAATGTATAATATTGCATTAGAATTGACCTAGATGCTTGATGAAACAAGATCTTGGATGCTTGCCTATAAATATTGAATGTAATTATATGTGTTGCTTCTAATTTCAACTATGTGAATTCTTTTTATCATCAATGTTTCAAATCAGATTTTGTGATCCATCGTCAAGATTAATAAGAAAGTGTAAGGAAAAGAATGGAAGATTGTATACTATTACCAAAATATAACAAAGATCAAGGAGAATAATGCACAAAAAACATACAAGAAAAAGAGTGACATGACAAAAAAAGAATTTAAAAAAAAAATGCAAAAATAAGAAGATAAAACTTGGATTCAAAACAACTAAAAAAATTGATCAAAAATAAATAAAAATACTCAAATATATTAATGTATGTGTGTGCCTATATATGTATGTATATGTATGTGTATTAGATTCACATATATATGTATATATTATATATCAACATGTATATGTATGTATGTGTGTATGTATGTGTAATACCCCTCTAATAGTTTACTTTAAAGTAATTATGTTAGAATCTTTCAAACCACTTTTCACATGTGCGTTGGTTATTTTCATGATTATTCTGTATAAGTTATGATGTAATTTATGATTATGGATTACTTGCCTCATACTTGCATGTGTATGGTGTGTGTGTGTTTATTTTACATTTCTACTTGACATGCGTTCTACAGTTAAGAGAGGGAGTTTTAGTCACCTATGAGTCAAGATCTACACAATGTGCCACTTCCTACCATTATCTATTGCATAGATATATATTTGCACATGCTCATCTTTTATGCAGGCATCAAACATCAACTTCCTTGAAATTCTAGGTGTGTTCCCTATCACAATATCTCAATGATAAGAGGAAAAATATATATAGACTCAAATCCTATTAGAAAAAAACTCGGTAATGCATCCAATCGACCAACAATAGTTTACAAATTTAAGCATATCAAAAAATGAAATAACATGAAATACATCTAATCACACATTAACACCAACATTTAATAGAGAAACCCAATTTGGGTAAAAATTACCACAGGAATTATCACCCACAAAGAAATTCGCTCTTCTAAAGTGAGCTCAGTTAAGAGCCAACCTAGTTAAAGGTTACAAACGCATTACTAAATGTGACCTTATTAGCGGATTTTTACCAAATATCAATTAGAGATGTCACTCCTCAATGAGTGGCCTTGTTAAAGGACTTAGTGTATTTGTTAAAATGACACCTTATTAATTATTTACAAATAGGGTTGTTAAATCCACTCAAGTAAGAGATTTTTGCTGCAATGGTTAGAAAGTACTAGTGAAATGACATGTAGATATAGGAAATACTTTTTCCTATTTAGATCTCTTATCTACTCATAACTCATCTTCACACTCTTCTTTACTTGATTGATCTACACACACACTTCAACTCTTTACTTTCCTTCTCTAGGTTCGCACTTTCCTCTACTTAGTATACCCTTATTTTCTTGTTCAGCTATCAACATCTATCAACAACTTTAACATTCTTGCTCATCCTTTATATAGATAATATTTTGTTGCTTAATTGCATTCATTAGGGTTTGCTTGAATTGATCTCATTTGTTTGATCACATCTCATTTTAAATTCATTAAATTTGTCACTAGATAAAAAAAAATCATGCATCATGTCAGTTGTGATTCCCATTAGAACTTGAACATTTTTTGGATCATGAACATTTCCTTGAATCTTCTCCATGTGATCTTACCTAACCAATTTCATCCATATATTTCACTAAAAACTTTTTTCCTTCCTTAGAATCTTCTAGATTAATTTAGATGCTCACTTGATATCATCCCATAATTGATTTAATCATATTCTTTCTCCTTTACTGATCGGTGTTCTTCTTTTGTTGAATATCATCATCTTCCTAGTTAATAATATTCACTTGGTTTACATTGTCTTGCTCAATGACACTTTATTGCATGGTAACACTTACAAACCTCATTATCAGACATATATTTAGTACACTTTCACCAAATAATATCTTTTCTTACCAACCTTTATTTCTAGCTCAGTTGCATTCACTCATTCCTTATCTTTTCACTTCACAACTTTCTACCTTTACTACCAACAAACATATATGACTTTTGGAAAATCATGTAAAACAATTAAACCAATATTACCTTGTTAAAGGTTAATTCATCAATATCCCATATAAGCTCATACACTTAATATTACTTCTTTATTTCATCTTTTTTCTTTACCAACCATTTCTTTTCTCAACACCACATCCTTCAGATAATTTGTTAACTTGCATTAATCAATCAATCAATAATCTTGACTTCAATGACAAATAACAACTAATATAATTCTCCTAAAATTATTCTAGTACTTGGTTAACTAACCTTATTCATCATTAGCATCATATCTAAAAAATACCATCCAATACCATAAATATTTATTCAACACTGATCTTTATCAACAACACATCTCATTTTATATTCTCCCCATTAGTATAATCTCTCCTTTCTTAGTATACTCCCATCCTATCACTTCACATTCTCCATACTTTATGCTACTCTCCCTTTTTATTGTGTATGACATCTCTTCATATGGTTCATCTCTATGCTTCACTCCTCCTTTAATAACAAACTGTATATTTCATATTCTTCATTCTCTACCCCTTTGCCAACAATGTGGTATCTCCAAAACTAAAAGTAATTTTCTATGGATTTATACCTTATACCTTGGTTTTACTAATTATTTATGTTTCATTACATCTTTCACCTTCCTCACAACTTTAGGTTACTCCTAAAGAGTGAAGATTTGTATCAACTCACACGTATATATTCTACTAAAATATGAATTGATGCAGCATGCATCTTCCTCTAATGAACATTAGACGAGGGAATGACCCCTAATTTACCTCTTAGATACTCAAAAGTATCCTTAGGTAATGGCTTTATGAAAATATTAGCAATCTGTTCCTTGGATTTCACATTTTCTAATTGTACTTGTTTTTCTCGAACTTTTTCTTTCAAATAGTGATACTTGATTGATATATGCTTTGTTTTGGAATGCATCATGGGTTTCTTTGAAATGTTTATAGTATTAGTATTATTCAATATATTGTCACAAAACTATTAACTTCCATTTTTCTTTCCTTCAAGTAACTATTTGATTCACCCAATATTTAAACAATTGGTTACAACTTCTACATATTCAACCTCAACAATAGACTGTGAAATACAATTTTGTTTTTTGGTCATCCATGTTACTAACCTTTTTCCTAAGAAGAAATATCCTACACTTGTGTTTTTATTTTCATCCACTTTTCCTACCCAATTAGCATTAGTATACACTTTCAGTTCAAAATATCCGTTATTTTTATACCATAAGCCATAATCCTTAGTTCCTTGTAGATATCTAAATATTCTCTTCACATCAGTCATATGTCTCTTTAGGATTAGAATAAACTCTTTCTACAATACCAACAATGGGAGAAATATTAGGTCTATTATGTAGCACATATTGTATCTTACTAATCATTGATTGGTAGAGTCATTCTCCTTTGAAAATTTACATCCAATTATCATTGGTGTACCAACTAGTCTTGAGCCTTCCATCCCAAAAAATTTAGGGTCTCCTTAGTATAATTAGATTGTGTTATGTATATCCCATCCTTGGTTTGTTAAACTTGTAATCCAATGAAGAATTTGATCTCTTCAATCATTAAAATTTCAAATTCTTTTCTCATTTCATGAGCAAATGATATACACATTAGCTCATTTCCTCCAAATATGGTATCATCAAAAAAGATTTCAGCCAGTAATATCTTTACCTCAGATTCATTTTTCAAGTACAAGTTAATGGTGTCACTAGTTCTAATAAATATAATTCTCTTCAAATATGAGTGGAGTCTTTCATACCATGCTTGGGGTGCCTATTTCAAACCATAAAATGCCTTGTGCATCTTGCATACCATGTTCTTCTTGTCTTTGTCAACAAATCCTTCTGGTTGTTCAATGTACACTTATTTTTCTAGTATTCCATTTACAAATGAATACTTTATATCCATTTAATATACCCTTAATCTCTTATAGGTATCATATGCAAGTAGAATTCTCACACCTTCTAGTCTAACAATAGGGCAAACGTCTCACCATAATCAATGTCTTCCTCCTGAGAATATCCTTTACACACTAGTCTTGCTTTGTTTCTTGTCACCTCTCTATTCTCATTTGGCTTATTCCTAAAATTTCATTTAGTGCCAATAATATTTTTATCCTTAGGTCTCGGGACCAATGACCGAGTGTTGTTATTTTCAATCGAATCAATCTCTTCCCTTATTACATTAATCCAATCTTCATTATCTAGTGCATCTTTGACTAATATTGGCTCAAATTCAGAAATAAAACATGTATTGTCTCTTAACTTACCTCTTTTCATGACTCCTTCATCTTTATTTCAAATTATCCAATTTTTTCAATGATTCCTTTTAACATACTTTTCTAAGACACGTCTATTTTTATGTTATTCAACGTCTTCTTCAATCGGTGGGAGTTCATTTGGTTCCTCAGTTTTAGGTTGTTGTAGCTCAGGTAATGTGTTAGGAACTCCCTCCTGAACATATTAAAAACTTTGATAATCTTCAAGTTTCTTTTTTCTTCTTCATTTTTATCTACGAACTCAACAATCCTTACATTTGCACTTTCTACAATTTTATCAGTAGCTTTATTCAAAAACTTATATGTTTTTCTCTTTGTGGAGTATCCTAGAAATATTCCTTTATGTCCTTTAGAATCAAACTTTACATTTCAAGCATATTTTATTAAGTAACACCTACTTGTATTTTAAAGTAATGAACATTTGGTATATGCCCATACCAAAGTTCATATAAAGAGTTTAATTTATACCTTTATTTAGTTATACTCAAGTGAGAGTGTAAATAGCAATAGTTATGGCTTCTCTCTAGAATTTTTGTACAACCTCTTTCTCAATAAAAAATGGTTCTTGCATAATTGACTATAGACTTTTTCCTTCTCTTAGATATGTCATTTTATTGTGGAGTTCTCAATGTAGGTAGTTATCTTAAATGATTGCATTTTCATTGCAAAAGATAGTAAATTCATCATAAATAAATAAACCTCCTCTATCAGATCTTAAGAACTTTAGTTGCTTACTTGTTTCCTTCTCCACTCTTTCCTTGTACTATTTAAACATTAGGAATGCATCAAAAAAATTCCTTCAAAAATATTACAGACATCATCCAAGGGTAGTCATCAACAAACAAAGTGAAATATCGATCACCATAATAGCTTTGCACTCTCATAAAACCACAAAGATTGGTATGAAAAAATTCTAGTATGTCATTAGATAAATAAGACTTGCTTGAAAATCTCGATTTAGTTATCTTACCAATTTAACATTCCTTACACATAACTTTGTTGGGGTTGCTTAATTTTGGTAAACCCTTAACTCTTTGCTTCTTTCTAATCTTGATCACATTATCGAAGTTTACATGAAATAACCTCTTATGCCATAACCAAGCATCTTTATTTCTTGCTTCACTTCTTGCAATAAGTCATGTATTTACAGTAGAGTTTGAATAGAGTAAGTTACCTTTGGATTGCACACTAGTAAAAATCAATTCTCCAGTAACACCATAGATTTTCACCTTTGGGTCTTGAAATTCCAATTGGTGACCTATGTTGTTCAATTCTAATATAGTTAACAAATTTTATTTTAGTCCTTGAACCCAATAAGAATTATCACATTTAATCCTTTTATTCATAACAATGGATCCTTTTTCTTTGACAAAATATGGAACATCATTACCAAGTCTAACACATCCTCCATCATATTCGTCTATGTTTTCAAAAATTATAGTATCTCTAGTCATATGATGTGAACATCCACTATCAATAATCCATGTATCAGTTTTATCAACTTGATAAATAAGGGATTTTTCATCTTCATTCTTTTCTTCTATAGAATCATCTTTTATAGCAACATAGAAAACTTCCTTACATTCTTCTGAGTCATCAGATTTATCATCATTTTGACCTTCCTTGGTAGGTAACATGATTTCTTTCCTTTATAATTATTATCTCTGAACTTTCAGTATTGGTTCTCCTTTTTGTCTTTCTTATCATTCATGTCATTGTCAGGACACCTAGATGCGATATGATCAATATTGTTTCAATTGAAGCATTTCAGAGGTAATCTACCTTTATACTTTACTTTTCCTCTCAATAACATTTTTCACTTCCTATTATTCTTATTCTTTGTCCTTCGATAGTATGTTGTCATAATCACTTCTACATGAACTATGGTAAACTCTTTCACTTTCTTTCCTTGAACTACCAATGGTTAGAGATGTCTTAAAAGAAATTTCTATCTTTAGTACACTATTATCAAAATTATTAAGCTCAAATGTAGTCAACCTACCAATCAAATCATCAAAGGTAACAACATTACCATGCATGGATCTCAATTCTTGAATAGAAAAAAATCTAATAGCATATATAGCTAAAGAGTTCTAAGATTTTTCATTACCACATCTTCTTCACTTTTGATTCCACTGACTCCTCTAATAGCACTAACCACTTCCTTGATTTTTTTATCATATTGTACAATATTCTCACATTTTTGCATTTTTATTTCATCAATTTTTTCTTTAAGACTCTCAGTGCAATACATGCCTTTTTTCTATCATTGTGTATTCTCTATCTATATTTGAATCTCTTGTGAATGTGTTATCCCTCAATTGAGATTTGAATGCAAACACTTAAATTTGTAAATATAGTTTTCCTGATGATACCATATGATATGTCTTTAAATAATCATTATTGTATCTCCATGATGATGAGTTGTTCTAGTGAAATCTAATGTTATTTGTGTTCATGATTTATTTGTGGTACTCACCCCATACTTGCATGTGTATGGTGTGCATGTTTGTTTCATATTTATGTCTAACTTGTGTGATGTGGTTAGGAGAGGGAGTTATAGTCACCTACTAGTGAGGATGTACATGATGTACAACTCCATTTCATTTCTTATTTAAGCTTAGATATATATACACATGTACATGCACTCATCTTTTGTGTAGGTTGCAAGTACCAAGCATCGACTTTCCTAAATTACAAGGATGAGTGTACCTTATCACTATAACTCAATGGTAAGAATGGGGAAATAATGTTGAGACCCAGTCCTAGCCAAAGCCAAACTACTTGTCCTGAGAAGGAGGACATGTATTTGACTTCATACCCTTTTTAAACATGTGGATCTTTCTTTGAGTGTGTTGTTTGACTTTGACTTTGGTCAGTTTTGCTTATGTGTATTATGTGATTTTGGCTATAGGATTTACTTGATAAATAATATAATTATGACTTTTGGATTAATATTATGATAGTAAAATTATTAAATATTATTTGATTAAAAAAGAAAATGTTAAAATATGATGATATTTATTAATTTCTAATTAATTAAATATGTGCTCTAATTTAAAAGATTAATTTAAAACTCTAATTTGAGAAATTGGATAAAATGAATTAAAATATTAAAGATTTAATATCAATTTATAATAATTATTTAATCAATAATGATTAAATTAGAGTTGCATTTAAATAATGATCTTTAATTTGTTGGATACAACTGATTAATTGTGTGTTGCCTTTGATGTTACACAAATGTCATAACAGTGCATGCCGAGCTCACTTGGTCAATGAAGACAGTTTTCCTAGTCTACTGAGCTTTCCTGAGTTTACTTTGTATAGAAGGCAGTATCTACCGAGCTCACTCAAGCATTGAAGGAAGTTATGTAGAAAAGAGTGTTAATCGAACTTACTCAGTTAATGAAGGAAAATTTGAATAGAGTTAGTATTAACCAAGTTCACTCAATTACCAAAGGGATTTTGTAAGTTCATAGTGTTAACTAAGCTTTTATTGGTTAACATGGGAAATTGCTTAAGGATCAATTTCTATCGAGCTAGGTCAACTACCAAAGGACTTTCTTATTTTGGCATGTATAGCTTAATTATTTTACCTATTGATTCTAGCCAACTGAGGTGATGAATATTGGTTATTCTAATTCGTATTTGAGCTGACTTGACAATTTAGAAGGTATATTTAAAACGTCAAGTTGTAATTTCAAACTATGTGATATACAAGTTGAATGAAAGGGATAAGAAGAGAGGAAGCAAACTTGAAGGATAAGCAGGTATCCTTATGGAGCATAAAAGTATTATTCAATCAGGAAGGATCAAGTATGAACCAGAATAGAGATCTGTAATTAGTAATTCAATTGCATCACAATTAGGTCATTTCATTGTTACTCTCTAACCACTGTGGCAGTGATCTAAAATCTCTTAATAGAGTTGGTTTAATAACCATTTGTAAATCCTCTAACAAGGTGTCAATTTCATTGAATTATTTCAAGACCTCTTGCAAGGCCACTCCTAACAGGGTGATTAAATCCTTTAATAGGGTCACACCTAGCAATGTGTTTTATAACCTTTAATAGGGCTAGCTCCTAACAGAGCTCACTTCATAAGAGTGAAAAATAGTAACTAGTTACATTTGGTGGTTTTTCCCAAATTGGGTTTCCACATTAAATCCTAGTTTCTTATGTGTTCATGTTATTTCTTTCATACTTGCAAGTAATTATTGATAATATCTTAAGATTTGTTAAAGTAATACACACTCTGCATTTATCAAGTAATAGCAATTTTTGTATGCTCACCGAGTATCAGCAATAATCAGTTTTACCAGCATGGATTTTATTTGACATCCAAGGATCTAGGATTTATTTTAGTAGAACTGATTCACCCCTCCCCTCTTAGTTACTCCTCTTATATTTCCAACAATTGGTATCAGATCTTTTGGTGCTTGCAGAGAAGCTTTCAAGGACCTAAGCTAAAGATCAAGATGTCTTACAAGAGAGAGATTCCAAAGCTTAAAAGAGACAACTTTGTAGCATGGCAAGGACTTATGAGGTTTCACCTGGCTACCATCAGTGATTTAGGATGCAAATATTTTGATGAAGAATATAAAACTCCCATTGGAACATTATCAGTTAACGATATTGCTAAGAAAAAGAACCATAACATCATGATGATTGATATTGCATCTACTCTCAGTTATGCTGAATTTGATGAGGTCAAAGACTATAAAACTACTTTTGATATGTAGAAAAAACTAAAAGAAATCTATGGAGGAGATGACAATAGAGGACAATTTGATCAAAAGAGAATGAGAGAAAATAAAAATGTTGCAAAATATGTAGAAAAAATCAAGGCCAATGTTAGTGCAATCAGAGCATCTAGAGGAGAAATCAAAGAAGAAACTATTGTAAGTAAAATACTCAGAACTTTACTTCCCATCTATGCAATCATAGTGTGTGCTATTCAAGAAAAGAAATGTGATCCAAATAACAAGATAAGCTTAGATGCTCTAGTAGGAAGATTGACAGCTTTTGAACTAGACAACTTTGACAACTATGTTCCTACTTCCAAAAATATTGAATCTACATTTGAAGCTAAACTCTCAGTAAAAAAAAAGGCAAGAAAATAAAAGACAATCAATCGAAAATTGACGAAGAAACTAAAGAAAGTTCTGATAGTGATCTTGAAATTGTTGAAGCTCTACTTGTAAATAAATATTCTAGGAGTAGAGGAAAGTACAAAGGTAAAATCCCTCTAATATGTTTTTCTTGTAAAGAAATTGGTCATATTGCTACTAGGTGTCCAAACAAAGAAAGCAAGGAAGAGAAGAAAAGCCACAAGTAAAAAGGCAAGAATGAATTCAAAGGTCACAATTCCTACAAAGACAAAGGTAAGAAAACTTGGTTTATAGCTAAATATTCTAATAACAGTGAAGATGAAATAGTGTATATTGATGTAAAAGATGAATCTGATGATGAAGGAGATAAGATGGCACTTGTCTCTCATATTAGTAAAAATGACACATGGATCATAGATGGTGGATTTTCTCACCATATGACTCGAAACAAAACTAAGTTTGAACATTTTGAACACTATGATGGAGGTAGTGTAAGGTTTGGAAATAATGAACCTTGCTACATAAAAGGAAAGGGTCGTATCTCATTAACCAATGAACTTGTATGTAACATTTCCTATTGGGTTGAAGGACTAAAACATAATTTACTAAGTGTGGCATAGCTAAACAATATTGGATTCAAGGTAGAATTCATGAATGGCAAGGCAAGACTATTGGATAACCAAGGAAATCTGATTAGTTTAGGTAGGCAAACAAAAGGCAACCTATTTTATCTTGATCTTGGTGATTGTTCATGCTTCATTGCTCAAGTAGAAGAAAGTTGGTTATGGCACGAAAGACTATGTCATGTAAACTTTGATAATATGGTAAAGATAAGCAAACTCGAAAGAGTAAGAGGTCTTCCTAGTTTGAAGAAACTTGGTGTTGGATTATGCAAAAAATGCCAAATTGGTAAAATGGGAAAGACTAGTTTTAAGAGCAAAAACTATCAATCAAAAGATGTCTTGGAAATTGTGCATACTAATTTATGTGGACCCATTGGAATAGAAACTTATAGTAAAGAGAATTTTTTCATTCTTTTTGTTCATGATTATTCTAGAATGATGATTGTTATGTATTTGAAAGAAAAATCAGAAGCTTTTGAGAAATTTAAATGGTATCTGGCTAGAGTAGAAAAAGAAACTGGAAAAAGATTGAAATGCTTAAGATCAAATAGAGGTGGTGAATTCATCTCAAATGAATTCAACAATTTCTACATTGAAAAAGGAATTAAAAGACAAGTATCAGCCCCTAGTACTCCTAAGCAAAATGGAATAGCTAAAAGAAGAAATAGATTCATCATGGATTGTACAAGAACACTAATGATTGAGAAGAATATTGCTAACAAATATTGGAAGGAAGCTATCAGCACTGCAATTTATACTCTGAATCGTGTTCAGCTAAAGAAGGACTCAAACAAAACTCCCTATGAACTATGGTATGGCTACAAACCCAATGTAAGTTACTTAAAAGTATTTGGCAACAAATGTTATATCAAAAAAGGAAAATTTGATGTAAAAGGTGATGAAGATATATTTCTAGGATATTCCTGCAGAAGTAAAGCATACAAATGTCTATATTTGTCCACTCACAAAATCATAGAAAGTGCACATGTGAGAATTGATGAGTTTGCAGAAAAGACTGAAGAAGAAAGCAAAAAGGAGCCAGAAGATTACAAAAGATTTGTCTACTATTAACCTAATACATTGCCAAATACATTTGACAAAAAGGAGAATTCATCTCCTGAGCTCTCCAAGTCTCCATTAGTTACCAAGTTGTAGGAAGTGCAAACTGAGTCACAAGGACCTGAGTCACATTCAGAAGCTATCGAGTTAGTACATATCAAGTCTAAAGAACTCGAGCCATAGATAGAAGGACTTGAGTATAAAGTTGAGATTCAAAATGAAGATAGTACAATTCATTCAAAAGTCAAAGAACCTATTGGCTAAATATATCATAAGGCATCATGCACCTAATTAGAACAAATCAGATGGAACAATGACAAGAAGAAAACTAAAAGGTACATGTTTACTTACTGAATTTGAACCTAGAAGTGTTAAAGATGCACTAGAAAATGAAAGTTGGATTGAGGCTATGAATGAAGAAATAGAACAAATAGAAAAGAATAAAACTTGGACTCTTGTACCTAGGCCCAAAGATGAAAATGTAATTGGTACAAAATGGGTATTTAGAAATAGGCTAAATGAAGATGGAAAAGTGTCAAGAAACAAAGCAAGATTGGTATGTAAAGGCTATTCTCAAGAAGAAGGTATTGATTACGGTCAAACTTTTGTCCATGTTGCAAGATTAGAAGGTTTTATGACTTTACTGGCTTATGTAGCTCACAAAGGATTCAAAGTATATCAGATGGATGCTAAATCTACATTCTTAAATGGAATTCTTGATGAGGAAGTCTACATTGAACAACCAGAAGGTTTTTTTGATCCAAACAAAAAGGAAATGGTCTAAAAATTACATAAAGCCCTATATGGTCTAAAATAAGCTCCTAGAGCCTGGTATGAAAGACTACATAACTATTTGATATAGATTGATTTTCAAAGAACAAATTATAATAGTAGCCTATATATCAAGGAAGGACCAAATAAGAAGATTGTGTTGGTGGATATATTTGTGGATAGTACTCTATTCATAGGAAATGATGACTTATGTAAAGCATTTTCAAAACAAATGAATAAAGAATTTGAAATGTCTATGTTTGGGGAAATAAAATACTTTGTTGGATTGTAAATACATAAGAACAGAAATGGTATCTATATCACTCAATCTAAGTATATCAAAGAGATACAAAAGAATTTTGGAATGGAGGATTCAAAACTAGTTGGAACCCCCATGTGTACTGGACTTAAGCTTATGAAAGATGATGACTCCAAAGAAGTAGATCAAACTTTATACGAATATATGATTGAGAAATTACAGTATGTGGTACATACAAGGCCTGATATTGTCTTAGCAGTTGGGATAGTGGCAAGATTCTTAGTAAAACCCAGAGAAAACCACATGATGGCAATAAAAAGGATCTTGAGATATTTGAAACATACTGAAGACTATGGCTTATGGCACAAACTTGGAGGAAACCTTGGCCTAAAACTATTTATTGATGTTGATTGGGCAGGAAATCTTGATGACAGAAAAAGCCCTAGTGCTGGAGGATTTTTTCTTGGTAAAAGACTAGTATCTTGGACAAGCAAGAAGCAAAACTGCACATCTCAATCCATAGAAAAAGCAGAATATTTAGTGACAATAGTGAATTGATCTAACATTATTTGGTTCAAATAGTTGTTTGAAGGCATGAAGGTTGAAATCAAAGAGCCAATAGTGATGTATTGTGATAACACCAATGCAATCAACATATCAAAGAATCCAGTGATGCACTCTAAAACAAAGCACATTGATATAAAATATCATTTTGTAATAGAATTAGTACAAGACAAAGAAATTATACTGGAATATGTGTACACAAAAGAACAAATTGCAGATATATCCACCAAGCCATTACCTAAGGATACATTTTTGTATCTAAGAGGTAAGCTAGGGGTCATTCCTCTATCTGAAGCTCACTAAATAAAGTTTAGTGATGCATCAATAGGAACCAAGTTGAAGATCAATTAGTTGATGTAGTATTGACAAGGACATATTGCAAATGAATCTATACTCAAAGTACATTGATACTAATTAGAATTGTCTTTTGCATGTGTTGTCAAAGAGGGAGAAGTTTACTATCATATTTTTCTAAAATTTTGTAGAGGGAGAAGTTAAGCAGTACCTTCACAGTAGGAGAATACAATAGGAGAAGTTTTCTATACAAAATCAAAAGGGGGGAAACTTTCTGATAGATGAAGTCTTGTTCTCAAAATTTCATTGTGCTATGACATGTTGTGTTGCCATCAATGCCAAAGAGGGAGATTGTTGGATACAATTGATTAATTGTGTGTTGTCTTTGATGTTACACAAATGTCATAATAGTTGAAATTCAGTGCATGCTAAGCTCACTAGATTAGTGAAGACATTTTTCCCAATCTACCAAGTTTTCTTGAGTTTACTATGTATAGAAGGCAGTATCTACCGAGATCACTCGGGCATTTGAAGGAAGTTATGCAGAAAAGAGTGTCGAGCTCACTTAGTTAACAAAGGAAAAGTTGAAAAGAGTTAGCATTAACTGAGTTCACTTGATTACCAAAGGGATTTTGTAAGTTTATAGTGTTAACTAAGCTTCTATTGGTTAACATAGGAGATCACTTCAGGATCAGTTTCTACCAAGTTGGGTTGGCTACCAAAGGACTTTCTTATTTTGGCATGTATAGCTTAATTGTTTTACCTATTGATTCTAGCTGATTAAGGTGATGAATATTAGTTATTCTAATTCATATTTGAGCTGATTTGACAATCTGGAAGGTATAAATAAAAGGTCAAGTTGTGATTTCAAAGTGTCTGATATGCAAGTTGAATGAAAGGGATAAGAAGAGAGGAAGTAAACTTGAAGGATAAGTAGGTATCCTTGTGGATTAGAAAAGTATTATTCAATCAAGAAGGATCAAGTATGAACCAAAATAGAGATCTATAATCAACAATTTAGTTGCATCATAATCAAGTCATTTCATTAATCTCTAACCATTGTGGCAGTGATCTAAAATCTCTTAACATAGTTGGTTTAACAGCCATTTGTAAATCCTCTAACAAGGTGGCAATTCCATTGAATTGTTTCAAGACCTCTTGCAAGGCCACTCCTAATAGGGTGATTAAATCCTTTAACAGGGTCACACCTAACAATGTGTTTTGTAACCTTTAACAAGGTTGGCTCCTAACAAGGCTCACTTCAGAAGAGTGAAAAATAGTAACTAGTTACATTTGGTGGTTTTTCCCAAATTGGGTTTCCACATTAAATCTTCGTTTCTTATGTGTTCATGTTATTTCTTTCATGCTTGCAAGTAATTACTGATAATATCTTAAGATCTATTAAAGTAATACACACTCTGCATTTACTGAGTTACAAAAATTTTTATATGCTTACTGAATATTAGCAGTAATCAATTTTACCACTCTAGATTTTATTTGACATCTAAGGGATCTAGGATTTATTTTAGTAGTAATTGATTCACCCCTCCCCTCTTAGTTACTCCTCTTAATCAATAAAGATTAAATTAGAGTTGCATTTAAATAATGATCTTTAATTATTATTATTAATTAAAATAATAAATTATACTTTTAAAAGTGTTGTGTATAATAATTAAGTGGAGAAAAGAAAATAAAAAGAATGCTTTAGTTAAAAGATGCATTAAGTGTGAATGAAATAATTAATAAATTGATTTATTTAATATTTAATTAAAAGTGAGTTACTTTTTGTAAATTAGATGTTAGAAACCATAGTTAGGGTTATGGCTCTTTATTAGAGGGTTTGTAGTTTATTTTTTGACACACAAGTTTTGGGAGAGCAATGTTGGAATTAAAGTTAAAGAATTGTTGAAAGCTTAGGAGTATTTGGATTGCATGTATTTACCAAATTGTCCAGAATTTCAGTTGTTAGATTGAGGCAGGGTTTGATAACTCCTTTGCAGAAATTATTTTAGAATATTTGTCTACCTCATGTATATTATGTGGCTGAAATATATTTGTTGAAATCTATGGAGTGAAATATGTAGAATAATTCTAATTTTCAATTAGGAAATAGAATTTGATTCATGTGTTATTTGGAAATAGCTGTCAAATGTAAACTGTAGAATTATGCTATTGAAAATTGATTTAGAAAAACTCACATCTGAGCAACCAATAAAAATTCAACAATGAAAATTTGAGGGAAATGATTATTATCAACTACGGTTTGAAATAAATTATTTGAAATCTTCAACATAAACCCTCATAAAGATTCATCAAATAAAACATATATTTCTCTCTTATTTAAATAGAATTATTTGTTGAAACTCTTTCTGAAAAATAGATACATTCAAGATAGAGAAAAACTGAGTATATTATACTTGCATATTTCAGAAGATCATAGACATATGAAAATAATAATTGCATGCTTATAATTATTTTTAAAATATATAGTTTAATTTTCAAAATTATTTTTTAAAAAAATTATTATTATTTATTAATTTCAAAAAAAATAAAAATCTAAAATATAAAAACATATTTTTTTAATTGAATGGCACTTGAAGCCTATAATTTTATTAATATAAAAAGAAGCATTACATTATATATCAAATCATAACAATAAGGCCCAAGAATTAGTTGGGCATGAAACTACTAACCAAAACAAATAGGATCTATCTCAAAACTTATGACAACTCAAAAATCCACCACAAATAGCCAAGATGTAGAGAAACAAAGGCAAACCTAGCAGAACACCAATTTGGAGGGCTCATTATCTTAATAATTACCATGTATTTCAGGCAATTCCAAATCGAACCAAAAAACTATTAGTCCAAAAACTGAAACAAAGCACCATGAATTGGAGTATGCACACTGAAAACACCATATTGCATGCAATGAACAACTAATTTCTCCAAAGGATGACCATAAGATAACTTGGAACAAACGTTTTGGCCCAAAATTTTGGATATGAACATAAGAAAAGAACTCACACCATCAGCAACTCAATCCTCCATCATATTCAGGTAAGAGTCAGGGTCAAAATCAAGCATGGGAGAATCGTGTTCCAAGGGCAATGATACCACCAATTGAGGAGTGGCAGTAGGAATTATTCTGTTGAAATTAGCATTTCCATTGTTATCCACCACTTCCTCAACCCACGTGGTATGACCAAATCAACCCCAACATCACCTTCTAAATTTGGAACAATGGGAGGATTGATATTCTCATCCTCATGACCAAATATCAAGATGAATGTTATGAAGACCCTAGAATGGAGCTATCAAATCAGAGGCACACTAAGAGGCTTGTGATTTCTAGCAATAAAACTATGAACATGTTCCAAGTCTTTTATCTGAAATGAAAGCTTCACATTATCAAAAGAAAAGACAACTAGTGGTTGCTTTAAAAGAAGATCCTGGGAGAAGATACCACCCACAAACCTAGAGCCACAACTTAGTTTGTGACATTATCAAGAATAATACTTGGCAAAAAGCTTGTTTGCACACATCCATGACATGTGGTGATTATGGATCATATCATAGACATTAGAGGCAAAAATAGACAGTAATTGCCATAGAAACAAGGCACAATAGGAAATAGAAGTAAGGATTTCTTCACCAATAATGTCATGAATGGCCTTCTTACACAAGATATAAGATACTTTAAAATACTTACCCAATTTTGCATTATACACATTCTCAAATATTGGATCGAGAACTTGCAGATTTAGAAATGAAATTTTGAGATTAAATGGGTGATGCTCCATTTATCACCAGATACAAATGCATCACCCACAACAATCACAAACAAGGGACCCTTCCAACCTTTGGTTTCACTTAGTCAATGAAGTAGAAGAACCCATCATTGCATAAGGAAATAAGCACCTATAGAAGATGAATAATGATATGATCTAAGTAAACCAACCACTTCGTGCAAGTGTGTATCCTACCCAAGTAAATATATTCATGTCATCAGTCACACTTGCACAAGTTTAAAAACCACTTTTCAAGAGATGTGTGTATGACCTTGGGAAGGATGAATGTGGAACATATGAAAATAGAAAACTCAGCTTTCATAGCGAGCCATACATAGGTTTTTCACACCTTTTATAAAAAACTTCAAGTATAAACTACTATTGATGTGGCAATAAATCTTACAAATAAATTTGCACAATAATGATATATGCAATCCCACAATTATGTCATATTTATTTGGGAAAGATTTGGCATAAGATCAATTAAGCCCATACCATAATTATAATATGGCATATTTAAAAACTTTTGAAATGGGTGGTTGCCAAAGTTAAAATCATGTGGCATCACACATATGATGTATACCTTATAGTCTTGAAATGAAATTATGGTTATATATGAAGCTAGCATAGCTCCTCCATCTACAATTCAATAAAGTGACCTCAAGAGAGGATGATGACACAATTGATAAATATAGAACCCCCAACTCTACATGACCATTTCCAATCAAATCCATGTGCATTTCCCAATAGGAATTAAAATGAGAAGCCAAATTAAATCAAGCCAACTTAGAAAAAACAAATAAAACTAGTATTCCAAACTAGTAGTTCATTTCCAAACTTAAAAAGAAGTGAATCAATTGCATCCTATTATAATATTTGGAAGAAAGATGGAAAGGAGAGTCGATATTCAAAATTTGGAGTAACTATCCTCTAACCTTTATCAATGGCCATATTTTCCATGTGATTTGATGCATTATTACCTTCTCTATATGTGTGAGAGATCACATAAGAATAAATTTTATCATATAAGGCACAATATTTTGAGAATATACCAAATTTTCCAATTTTGAGAAAATATTTGTTGAACAGTATGAATGATAATTTGAGAATCTCCCTCAAAATGAATATTAATGAAACCCAATTAAATAGTAGTTTGAATCCCATGTAGTAAAGAAAAATCTTCCTATTGATTACTAGAACTATGTCCCAAAGGTATGGTAGTGACCTAAATTATTTTCCCTTGAAAGTCTATAAGATAAATCCCAACACTAGATATACCCGGATTGCCCCTCAAAGCCCCGTCAAAATTCACTTTAACCGATGGATGTGTAGTGAAGCATCATTTAACCTCCTTTCTATTTACTTTAACCTTAGCATCAGTGATATTACATGCAAGAATCCTTAAACTAGGCTAATCTTTAAGAATGTCATTGTCCCAAGATGAAAAGAGAGCATGATTGTTGGAATTGCAAAGTAAGAATGCATTTAAGGATTCTAAAATTGAGGACACCATCCTAGCTTGAATTGTCTAAATAGAAGAAATTACTTTTTAAAATATTATTTTATATCTCTCCCACCAAATTTACCATATGACAATAGTAAGAATTAAGACCCACAATTTGACAAATAATGAATCTAAAAATAAGGTCAGCCAATATTGCAGTAGATCCCAAAGTTTGGATGGAATAGGGAGATTATAGTTTAATTTATTGAAAACCAAACACCAACATTCATAAGCAAATAGGCAATGGATAAACATGTGATCTACATCCTCAAGATCACCATCACAAAGAACATAGTTAATGGGATGAGAAATATTCAACTTACATAACCCATTTCCAATCAGCACAAGATGCTTTAGAACCAACCAAGTAAAGGTACCCACTCTTGGGAGAATACCATTACTCCAACAAAATTTGTAAGCTCTCTTAGGCCCTATTTGGAGATCACATGCTAAAAGAGCCTGATATCCATTCTTAACTAAATATTGTCCTAAATTAGAAAGGATACATACAATTTGATTTGATTACTTTGATAGGAAAATAGTTCTACCCTCCAAAATACCTTTTAGAAGAGATTTAGCAGTACGATTGATTAGAATAAGATCTGGATCTTTCCAAGCAACATTGCCAGAAATAATGTTCACAGAATCAACATAATGAACCAATTTACTTCTCCCAAAGATCATAAACCATTTTATGAATTTCTTTAAAATTATCATCTCAAATTAATGGAACAAAACCATTCTAAGAATCCAACCAGAATAATACATCCTCATTATGAACTTCCCAAGATAAATAATCTGTAATTAAATTATGGGAAGACATCATAGAATTCCACATCTCAAATCCCTTAGGAGGATTAGCAAAAGAAATATTATTTATTAATTTCTAAAATTAAATAAATATTACTCATTTAGTTATAAAGTGGGTGTTAGTATTAATGATTTCTTAAGTTTAGTTAAACTATTAGTTACATATAAGTGATTATATATTTATTAATGCAAGTGGGAAGTTAATAAATATATTTTTGTGATTTATTATATTCTAAGAGAAGTTATGGTGAGCTCACTATGTAATCATTTAGTTAAGAATATTTAGTATTATGAGAGAAATTATAAATAATTTAATTATAATTATAGTTATAATTTTAAGTTTGAGTTATTTGTAGTTGCATTATGAATTAGAGGAAAGTAAGTATTAATATTAAACTTAAATTGAAGTCAAATTAATATTTTAAAAATAAAATTGATATTAATAGCTAATCTAACAATATAAGTCATTTATGATTTAAGCTTATTTAAATTAATAACATGATAATATTGCATGGCATTTTATATGCACAAAGAGATTTGACATTTAAATACTTTTTCATTTAAATAAGTATATTAGTCTAAATAATTTATGTAAATATACATATTCTTACTTTATTTCTAAACGTGTCCTCATGCCTCAATCTAAACATAGAAAATGATGGAATTAAACAATATGGTTGAAAATTATGTATTTCTTATGTTTTGTTTAAAGTCCCGTGATATTTATTTTGTGATGGTTTTATGTGAATTGATTAGTTGCCAAACTAGGATGTGCACCAAAGGTTTTTGAGATTTCTCTTATGATTATTTGATTGGATGTCATGATGTATTTTATGATTCAAATTTAGATTTATGTTTATGGGATTTTTCTTTATGAGCATTTATGATGACTTGAGTCTTGAGAACCAATACATTTTGAGTTGTCTATCATGGAACTGAATTTGATCATCAGTACTTTTATGGTATGTGACACAATTGTGATTTTTGGGTTTTTGGGAAGGTAGTCTAGGTGCATTTTATAGGAGTAGCTTGCAATGCGGGTCAGGGCCTAAAGTGGCTACAAGGGTAACTCATTGTAAGTTGTGTAATAAGTGATAACATAGTAATTAAAATATTTAGACAAACATTAAAAAGATAAGTTAGATATTTTGCCTTGCCCCTGCCTTGAGTGCTTGTACAAGCTAAGGATGGGAATGGAATGATACCTAATGAGAGGTATGACTAGTTTTCCTCATCTTCATAAGAGCGTATTATAGTTTTGTATAGGTCACATTTAGGGTTTAGGGTCCAGAGTGACCAGTCTAGGGTAACTCAATGCTTGAGGGTGTAGGGTCCAGTGAGGTACTAGTCTAGGGTAACTCAAGTAGTTTGACCATGTGCTACCTAATATGGAGTTTGGGTCCTTTGTAGTTTTTATATTTGCCTCTGGTGGTGTACTTGTTGATAGTTACTTTTGGTGGTATAATTATTTTGAGTTGTTCTTATTGTTGGAATTATTATTGGTAATTTATCCTCATTTATGATAGTTTTTTATATGTTGGTTATTGTACTTTTTACATTTGGCATCGATTACGAAGTTAGTATTCTTTCAATGATTGTATCTCTTTTGTTTTGAGTATGTATTTTCTTATGAGATTATGTATTTTTTATTCATTTTTTATTGTGGACATTGTGCTTAAGATTAAAACTATTTAATAAAACTTTCTTACAATGTGACTCAATGTGAAGGAACCCTTAAGGAATGGAACCTTTATTCATATTTCTTATGTGTGCTTGATGTGTATGTGTATATTGCTTATGCATTGTTGTCTTATGTTGTACAAACATTTTTAAAACAATATTCGATAAAATATTATAATAGAGTAGGTTATTTTCTCTTGGGTTCTCAAGCGGGGTGTTACATCTGATATTAGAGCATTACAAGACTTATCAACAAAAAATAAAGACAACAAAATTGGAGATAGTAGAACTTTCAAACTATGAAACTTGGATTTGTAATACCTTACTTTTCAGACTATTATTTCTGGTTTACATTTTATCTTTAATATCTCTCAGCTTACTTGGAGTTTTCTTGTCAATATATTATGATATACTATGTTGTTTATGAACTTTTTTATGTGACATTGATTTCTAGTTTATGCTTAGACTCATGTGTATTGATTTAATCTTATTGAGCATTGTAATTAATTTTGCATAATTGTTACTAAACTAAGGATCATAATTGCATGGAATGACATGAAATATATTTTTAATAGTCATTAATGTTCTATCTATTAATTTTGTTTAAGGTGTATTCTCTAATGCATCAAGTATACTATATCCCTAGATGTTGTGAAGCAGTTACTCCCTAGAGTGTGACTCCCATTAGTCATCTTGTTATGTGAATCATGTTTTTGTTGAGAATTATATGTGGTTATTTATGATGTGTTTGCATTGTGAGTGGGATAGCATTGAAATTTTGAACTTTTCTATGCCTAGATTTGTCACCTCTCTCTCTCTTTTCATTATTTATTTTGTAACATTGGTAACCCTTGATTTACTATTGAAATCCTTGCAAGTTGTTTTATGATTTACAGTTGAACTTGGTATTCACCCACTTGGGTTTTCCATTTTAATTCTAAGGTGACTATCTAAATGTTTGATATTGTTGGCCCCGTTATGTGATGAGTATTATTTCTATCATGTTCATTATGGAGCTCTGATGGTATGTATAAGGGAGAACACTGTGAGATTACATTATGACTACATGTAGAAAGGGAAAATCATTTAGATCACATAGGTTGCATGAATGCTACATCAATTCTGGTTTCATGAATGTTGCATTGATTAGGATTGCATGAGATTCTTAAGGAAGTAATATATTTTGGACTTCTTTTATGATGCTTATTGAATACAAATTTAAACTCGTTTAAGAAAGTATTGAAAGATAGATGTACATTGATCAATGTAGTTTTCAATTTATGCCTAAACTAGAACTATATTTCTCATAGTAGTTGGATATGCTATTTTTAGTAAACATAGTTGTGTTAAATTTTTATTTGACCATTTTGTATGATAGTAATAGTGCATTTGAGTTTTAAGATATCTTATTAGTATTAGTCGACTTCCAGGAGTAAGCCTATTTTAAAAGGGGGGGAGGATGTAATACCCATCCCTTTTTGTTATCACTATGTATTATTTGTCAAGTTATATTTGAATCTCCTATGAATGTGTTAGCCCTTAAGTGATATTTGAATGAAAATACTTAAATATATAAATGTAATAATTTTCTTGATGATAATATGATATGTCTTTAAATGATGATTATTATATCTTCATGATGATGAGTTGTAATAGTAAAGTCTGATGTTATTTTTATTCATGATTTATTTGTGGTACTTACCTCATACTTACGTGCGTGCGTGTGTGCATGTGCGCGTGCACATGCACGTGTGTGTGCGTGAGATATATATATATATATATATATATATATATATATATATATATATATATATATATATATATATATATATATATATATATATATATATATATATATATATATATATATATATATATATATATGTTTAATGTGTCTGATGTGGTTAGGGGAGGGAATCATAGTCACCTACTAGTTGGGATGCACATTATCTACCTCTTCCCACCATTGCTTTTTTAGCTTAGATATATATACACATGTACATGCACTCGTCTTTTATGCAGACTGTAGGTATAGGGCATCAACTTCCCTAAATTACCAAGGTGGGTGTGCCCTATCACTATAACTTATGGGTAAGAATGGGGAGATAATTTTTAGATCCAATCCTAGCCAAAGTCAAACTACTTGTCCTGAGGAGGACATGTATCTAACTACCTACGCTTTTTATACACGTGAGTCACTCTTTGCATGTGTTGTTTGACCTACTTTCATTCATTCTGCTTATGTGTTTTATGTGATTTTGTATATGTGATTTACTAGATAAATATTCTAATTATGACTTTTGATTAATCTTATGATATTAGAATTATTAAATATTATTTGATTAAAAATGAAAATTTTTAAATTGATGATATTTAATTAATTAAATGTGTTCTCTAGTTTTAAAGATTTAATTTAAAACTCTAATTTGAGAAATTAGATAAAATAAATTAAAATATTAAAAATTTAATATTTATTTTTTATAAATATTTAATTAATTATTTTTAATTATTATTATTAATTAAAATAATGAATTATGCTTTTAAGGACTAAGGTCCCAGGCAAGACAGGAGGTTTTCTTTCCTCGTTCTTTCCTACCTGTGTCTGTCAGAATGGGGGAACTCTTTGCAATTATTTTGTATTAATAAAATCAATCAAGGCTTAGGCCGTTTACCGAGCAAAAAATAAAAACACAAGTTTTGGGAGAGCAATTTGGGAATTGAAGTGGAATTGAAGTTAAATAACTGTTGAAAGCTTAAGAGTATTTGGATTGCATGTATTCACCATATTGTTCAAAATTTCAATTGTCAGATTGAGGTAGGGTTTGAGAACTCCTTTGTAGAAATTATTTTAGAATATCGGTCTACCTCGTGTCTAATATGTAGGTGAAATATATTTGTTGAAATATATGGAGTGAAATATGTAGAATAATTATAATTTGCAATTAGTAAATAAAATTTGATTCATGCATTGTTTGGAAACAACTATCAAATATAAATTGTAGAATTATGTTGCTGAAAATCGAATTAGAAAAACACAGATCTGAGCAACTGGTGAAAATTCAACATTAAATTTTAGAAGAAAATGACTATCATCAACTATGGTTTGAAAGAAATTATTTCAAAGCTTCAACAAAAACCCTCGTAAAGATTCATCAAATAGAACATATATTTACCTCATATTTTAAAAAAATTATTGGTTGAAAACCTTTTTGGAAAATAAATACATTCAAGACAGAAAACTAAGTATATTGTGATTTCAGGTTTCAGAAGATCATAGACATGTGAAAATAACAATTACATGTTTATTATTATTTTAAAAATATATAATTTAATTTTTCAAATTTATAAAAAAATTAAATATTGTTATTATTATTCATTAATTTCATTAAAAAAAAAAATTGAAAAGTTATTATTTATTAATTTCTTGAATTAAATAAATATTACTCATTTATTTATAAAGTGGATGTTAGTATTAATGATTTCTTAAGTCCAGTTAAATTTTTAGTTGCATATAAGTAATTATATATTTATTAATACAAGTGAGAAGTTAATAAATATATTTTTGTGATTTTTTCAATGAAAAGTTATGGTGGAGTTTACTATGTAATCATCTAGTTAAGAATATTTAATATTATGAGAGAAATTATAAATAATTTAATTACATTTATAATTTCAAGTTTGAGTTTTTTGTAGTTGCATTATGAATTAAAGGAAAACAAATATTAATATTGGACTTTATTTGAAGTCAAATTGATATTTAAAAAATGAAATTGATATTAATAGTTAATATGACAATATAAGTCATTTATGATTTAATATTATTTAAATTAATAAATTGATAATATTGCATGACATTTTATATGCTCAAAGAGATTTGGCATTTAAATAAGTATATTAGTCTAAACAATTTATGTAAACATGCATATTCTTACCTTACTTCTAAACAAATCCTTATGGCTCAATCTAAACATAGAAAATGATGGAATTAAACCAGTTGATTGAAAACTACGTGTTTCTTATGTTTTGTTTAAAGTTTCATGATATTTATTTTGCAGTGGTTTTATGTGACTTGATTAGTTTGCCAAACTAGGATGCACACTAGAGGCTTTTGAGATTTCTATTATGATTATTTGATAGGATGTCGTGATGTATTTTATGATTCAAATTGAGTTTTATCTTTATGAGCACTTATGATAACTTGAGTTGCTTGTCATGGAACCAAATTTGATTATCAGTGTTTTTGTGGTATGTGACACAATTGTGAATTGTGAGTTTTTGGGAAGGTAGTATATGTGCATTCTATGGGAGTGACTTGCAATGGGTGTAGGGGCCCAAAGTGGCTACCAAGGTAACTCATTGGAAATTGTGTAATAAGTGATAATATGGTAATTAAAATTTTCAGACACACATTAAAAAGATAAGTTAGAGATTTTGCCTCGCCCCTACCTTGAATGCTTGTACATGCTAAGGATGGGAATGGAATGGTACCTTGTGAGAGTATGACTAGTTTTCCTCATCTTAATGATAGGGTATTGTAGTTTTGCATAAGTCATGGTGAGGGTCAGAGGTTTGGAGTGACCAGTCTAGGGCAACACAATGCTTGAGGGTTTGAGGTCTAGTGAGATACTAGTCTAGGGTTGTTGGAAATATAAGAGGAGTAACTGAGAGGGGAGGGGTGAATCTATTACCACAAAAATAAATCCTAGATCTCTTAGATGTCAATACAAATCAAAACCAAAAGCTAGTGAAACTGTAAATACTGTTGTAACTTGGTTAGCATTGAATCACTCAGCAAACACTAAGAATCTTTGTTACTCAAAAATTACTAAAATAAATGCTTCTTAAGATGTTTAATGTTATTAACTATAATTAAATTAGTTGAAAAAATAGAAAGTAAATAACATGAACACATATGACACCAAGATTTAACATAGAAACCCAATTTGGGAAAAACTACCAATTGCAACTAGTTACTATTTTTTACTCTTCTAAAGTGGGCCCTGTTAGGAGACAACCTTGTCAAAGGTTACAAAACACATTGTTAGGCGTGACCCTATTAAAGCATTTAATCACCCTATTAGGAGTGGCCTTATTAGAGATATTTAGGCACTTCAATCTAGAAATGACACCTTGTTAGAGGATTTAGCAAATAGTTGTTAAGCTAACTTTGTTAAGAGATTTGATACACAGATACAATTATTAGAGAGCAACAAAGATATGATCTGATTATTGATGCAATTGTATTGCTGATTTCATATCTTTGCTCTTGCTTGAATACTTGATCCACCTTGATCAGATAAAGATTTTTAGCTTAATCAATTCAAGATACTTTGTTATCCTTCCAATTCACTTCCTTGGTTTATCTTTTCAATCCCATGCTTCTCTCATTCAATCCCACAACTTGACCTTACATCTTTTGCCTAGTCAAGTCGGCTTGAATACACTTTTAAAAAAATCATATTCATCCCTTAAGTCAGTTGGACTTAACAAATAAATTCATCAAACTAAATATCTTGATTCAATAAAATCCTTTGTTAGCTGACCCAGCTTGGTCAACACTAACTCATAAAAGACTTTCTTCATATTTCCTTTATTTACCATGTGAACTTGGTTAACGCTACATCCTGAACTGAATTTCCTTTGGTAACTAAGTGAGCTTGATTAATATTGGTTCTATGCCAAGTTCTCTTTGGTGCTTGAGTGAACTTGGCAAACATTGTCTTCCTGCAAACTTTTTTTGGTGCCTGAGTGAACTCAACAGATATTGTCTTCAAACTTGATTATCTCTAGAATAATCGGTAGACATTGGAAACTGTCTTCATCACTTGAGTGAGCTTGGCAGACACTAGTTGGTAAAGACTTGACATTTTTTGTAACATCAAATATAATATATAATTGAACAATTATTTTCAACAATCTCCCTCTTTGGCATTGATGACAACACAACATCTCATAATGCAATGAGATTTTAGAGAAAAATAAAAGTAAGGATAATATCCTTATTTTTATTTTTATTCTCATCCATTATAACTCTCTCTATTAGTGTGAATTCTCTTTGTCATCAATCTCTGATTAGAATGACTGCAATATCAAACTCTCCCTCAAGTTCATTCTCCATCTTTGACAACTCTGACATATATAAAGAATATCTTTTATATATGACAAAAAACCCTCCATATCAGACACAAAATTTCTTTGATTGATAGAAAGAACTCTCCCTCTTTGAAATCTCATGGCAAAGATAGCATTCAATGGACTTCCAATGTACCTGATGTACTGATTCATATGCAATTTTCCCTTTACAACACTACATCAACTTGATTGAACTTCAACATGCTTAGTTGATGCATCACTAAAATTTGATTAATGAGCTTTAGATAAGGGAATGACCCCTAGCTTACCACTTCGATAAAAAAATGCATCCTTACACAATGGTTTGGTGAATATGTTTGCAATTTGTTCTTTTTTATTCACATATTCCAATCTCACCTCCTTATCGTGCACCAATTCTCTTAAGAAATGATACTTAATTGCAATGTGTTTGGTTTTGGTATGCATCACAAGATTCTTAGAAATTTTAATTGCACTGGTGCTATCATAGAAAACAACAACTAGATCCTTCATCTCTTCCTTCATACCTATCAATAGTTGTTTGAACCAAACAATATTTGAAAAATTGACTAGTGAAACAACATATTTTGCTTCTAATGTTGACTAAGAGATATAGTTTTACTTCTTGCTTGTCCAAGATACTATCCTCTTTCCAAAAAAGAATGCTCCACCACTAGTTCTCTTTCTATCATCAATGCTTCATGCCCAATTAGCATCAGTAAATGCTTTCAATTAAAATTTTCCTCCTTTCTTATACCACAAACCATAATCTTCAGTACCCTTTACATACCTCATGATTCTTTTGATTGCCATCATATGATTTTCTTTTGGATTAGCAAAGAATCTTTCCACCATTCCAACCACTAATGTTATATTAAGTATTGTATGCACCACATACTAAAGTTTTCCAATCATTGATTTGTATGTAGTCTAATTTACCCCTTTTGAATCATCATCTTTGGAAATCTTATCTCTAGTACACATAGGTGTTCCAACTGGTCTAGGATCATCCATTCCAAACTTCTTTAGCATCTTCTCAATGTATTTTGATTGAGTAATATAGATACCATCCTTCTTCTATTGAATGTGTAAGCCAACAGAGAATTTAATATCTCCAAACATTGACATCTCAAATTACGTACTCATTTCCTATAAAAAATATTTACACAAATCATCATTTCTAGTAAACAATGTATTATCCACAAAGATTTATGCTAACACAATCTTCTTATCTGATCCTTCTTTGATGTATAGGTTGTTGTTGTCATTAGTTCTTTGAAAACCAATCTTTATGAGATACTTGTGCAATCTCTCATACCAAGCTTTGGGGGCTTGTTGAGACCATAAAAAGCTTTGTGTAGTTTGCAAACCATGTCCCTTTTGCTAGAATCAATGAACCCTTCTGGTTGCTCAATGTAGACTTCCTCTTCTAAGATTCCATTCAAAAATGTTGATTTCACATCCATCTGATACACTTTGAATCCTTTGTGTGTTGCATATTCAAGGAGTGTTCTAACACCTTCAAGTCTACCAACAAGAGCACACATTTCTCCATAGTCAATACCTTCCTCTTGAGCATAGCCCTTACAAACTAGCGTTACCTTGTTTCCTAAAACTTCTCTATTCTCATTCAACTTATTTCTAAATACCCAGTTTGTGCCAATTACATTCTTATCCTTGGGTCTAGGAGCAAGATTTGTGGTCCTATTCCTTTCAATCTGATCAATTTCTTCATTCATTGCTATTAGGATTCAACCACAGATAGAAACAACAATTACATGCAAATATAAACAATATTGAAAAATAATAGATCACACAAAAAAGAACACAAGACATCAAGATTTAACGCGGTTCACCCAATCCCTAGGCTACATCCACCAAACAACAAGTCCAATATTATTATGATCCAGTGATTACAACTTGATTACAATCCATAATCCCTTACAACTCAATACCACCACAAGAACCAATTTTTGCATTACAACAATCAAAAATTCCCTAACCCTAAGCCCTTTTATACAAGTATTTTTATTGTTTTAGGGTTATAATAAATAATTACATGTCAGCCTAAAATCCTAATAAAATAGGGCCCAAAAATAATTTAGAGCAATGTTTCGAACCCCAAAGAATTTATGAAGCATGTACAGTGCTTCCTTGATCAGTCACCACAAACTAATAATCTCCCACTTGGAGACTAATCAAGCTCCACACTAAAAAAAAATCTCACTTGGACACTAATCATGTAGCTATGTCGCTACTCCATGAGGATCCCACTAGATCAAACCACCCTGGACTCTGTTGTTCTTTTATTCATGTTTAGTCTAGAAGACCAACCAAAGCTGAAGAGGAGTTTAGCTTCTAACTAGTTACTACTTTTGTAAACATATCTACTGGATTGTCATTTGTATGTATCGTGTCTAGCTTTAATTGTCCATCATCCAAAACTAACCAAATGAAATGGCACCACAACTATATGTGTTTAGTCTTTGAATGCAAAGCTGAATTCTTTGAAAGATGAATGGCACTCTGACTATCTATAAAAAAATAATTATCCTTTTGAGGGTGTCCCAATTATTTCAAGAAGAACTAAAGCCATATCATCTCATTTTTGGCCTTTGTAGCAACAACATACTCTACCTCTATAGTGGATAAAGCATTAACCTTCTATAACCTAGAAACCCAGCTCACGACTACCACACCAACAGTAAAGACATAACCTGTAGTACTCCACCTAGTATCAATATCCCTTGCCAAATCTAAGTCAACATAGCCCTATAAATCAATAGTATAGCCCCAAAAGTGTAAACACTTATTGGATGTTCCTCTCAAATATTTGAGAATCCATTTGACTACATTCCAATGCTCAATTCTTGGATGACTCATATACCTACTAACGACTCCCACTACATGTGCAATATCTAGCCTTGTACATACCATAACATACATCAAACTTCATACAATTGAAGCATAGGGTACCTTTGATATCTTATCCTCCTCTTCTTGTGTCTTGGGACACATCTCCTTAGTCAACTTCAAATGACCAAGTAAAAGTGTGTTGACAGCTTTAGCATTCTCCATAGAGAAATGTTGCAACACCTTCTCAACATAATCAACTTGAGATAGCATCAATTTCTTATTCTTCCTATCTCTACAAATCTTCATACCAAGGATTTTTTTTGCTACCCCCAAATCCTTCATAGCAAATGCATGTCCTAACTAGTGTTTTAGCCCCTTAATCTGATCCATGTTAGACCTAGCTACAAGCATATCATCAACATATAAACATAAAATAATGTAACTATCATCATTTAACATCTAAGTAAACACAATGATCTAAATGACACCTACGATATCCATGCTCATGCATAAAACTATCAAATTTTAGATACCATTGCTAAGGTGCTTGCTTTAAGCCATATAGACTTTTCTTCAATCTCCACACGAAGTTCTCCTTACCTTTGACCTCAAATCCCTATGGTTAAGCCATATATATCTCTTCATCCAAATCACCATGAAGGAAGGTTATTTTAACATCAAGCTGCTCTAAATTCAAATCTTTTGTAGCCACAATACTTAAAACAGTATGGATAGAAGTCATCTTAACAACAAGAGAAAAGATATCATCAAAATCAATGCCCTTTTCTTGTGCAAATCCTTTTACAACTAACCTAGCTTTAAATATTTTATTACCTCCATCCTCTTCTTTTAACCTGTAAACCCACTTATTTTGTAAAGCCCTTTTACCTGCAGGCAACTTACATAAATTCCATGTCTTATTTTTTAGCAAAGAGTCCATTTCATCTTTTGTTGTATAATTCCACTAAATCTTAAGATCCACCTACATAGTTTCATCATAACATTTAGGTTCACCAGCATCTATTAGTAAAATAAATTACAAAGAGGGAGAAAATCTTTCTAGAGGTCTAGTTTGCCTTGTTGACCATCTAACATTCACTAGTGTGTGTGGTATTTATTGTTGTGATTGTGGCACATCATGAGGAATGGTTGTAACATCATCTTTTGGAGTATCATCTAGCACTATAATAATCATCTTCTTTCTTCTCATGTTGCTACAACAGATCTTTGTACAACACTTTCTCATTGCATACGACATCCCTACTTCTTACAATTTTATGATTTTCAAAATCCCAAAGCCTATAACCAAATTTAGTAATGCCATGTCCAAAAAATAAACATGCCTTTGACTTAGCTTCCAGCTTGGTTCTATTTGTAGAATCTATGTGAGAAAATGCTTTACAACCGAAGGTTTTGAGAAAAGAATAACTCACCTTCTTACTAGTCCATGCTTCCTTTGGAATACCACAACCCAAAGGAGTAGAGGGACCTCTATTAATCAAATATATAGCAATATTGATAGCCTCTTCCCACATGTGTAAGGGAAACCTAGCATGCAACCTCATGCTCCTTGTATGCTCCATTATAGTCTTATTCATGCATTCAGCCACTCCATTTTCCTGGGGAGTCCTTGGACTAGTTTTCTATTTACAAATACTATTAGTGGAGCAATAATCTTCAAATTTATGACTGCAATAGTCACCACCATTATCAGATCTGAGACATTTTAATTTCTTACTAGTTTTATTTTCAACTAGGCATTTCCATTTCTTGAAAGTTTGAAATGCATCAGATTTTTGTCTAAGAAAATAAACCCATACTTTTTTAGTTGCATCATCAATGAATGTAACATAATAATGAGAGCCACCAAGGGAAGATACATGTGTTGGTCCCCATACATCAGTATGCACAAGCTCTAATTTCTCCTTTTTATTTTCATTCCCAATCTTCACAAAGCTCACTCTCTTTTATTTTCCATACACACAACTTTCACAAAAATCCATATTAACACATTTTAGACCTGGTAAAACTTTCTTTGAATGAAGTACTTTCATACCTTTCTCACTCATGTGCCCAATTCTATAGTGCCATAGCATTGTATCAAAATCTATAGTAGTTATTTGTTCTCCCTGCTCAACTGTAGCAATTGTTCCTAAACATTCATTTTTCTCTAAAACAATTAAAGTAGAAGGAACAATATGACCTATACAAAGATATAAGGTGCCTACTTTCACACCTTTTCCTACTACAAGGGAACCTTTTGAAACCTTCTAATTTTTATCATTAAAAGTAACTACACAACCCTCATCACTGATTTGTCCAACTAAAATTAAATTCCTACTTACCCTTGGAACATGTCTTACCTCATGTAGTAGCCAATGATTAAATTTTGCAACTTAATCTTAAATCCTCCCTTTCCAACAATCTGACAAGGTTCATTATCCCCCAAATAAACAAGTTCAAAATCTCCTTGGACATAATCAATGAAATAACCTCTATGAGATGTAGCATGAAATGAAGCACTAGAATCTAAAACCCATGAATCGTCAACACTTTCTAGAGACAGAAGCAAAGCATCCTCTTTGGATTTGTTACTTACCACATTTGCCTCCTTTTCTCCATCTGGTTTATCTCCTTCATTTTTCTTTTGAGTCTAACAATATTTCTTTTTATGCACTATTTTTCCACAGTACTAACAGTCATTTGGTCCTCTCGATTGAGACCTCCTCCCCTTTAACTTTCCTGTTGATTTCCCATGATTTCCAAAATTACTTCCTCTCTTAGTCGTTCTACCTTGACTTTGTGCATTCAAAGTACTTCTTGATGTAGATCTACCTAAGGTTTCCCTATGAGTTTCCTCACTCAAAATAACACCGATCACATCATCATATTTTAGGGTACTAGATCTAGGAAAAAAATTAGTCACGACCATTACCAAGTCATTCTAGCTTTCAGGAAAAGAACAAAAAATCAAGAGAGCCCTAATTTCTTCATCAAAATTGATACCCATAGAAGATAACTAACTTTTAATAGTATTAATTGCATTTAAATGATCCACAATAGATCTACCTTTTGTCATTTTCATATTAAATAAATGCTTCATGAGAAATACCTTGTTTGAAGCAGAGGGCTTTTCATACAATTTTGTTAGGGTTTGCATCAACTCTTTTGTTATCTTCACTTTGTAATATTAAATGCCACTGATGGTGCCAAGCATAATTGAATGCTTCCAAGTGTCTTTTTGTCCAAAAGATCCCAGTCATCATTTGACATAGATCCCTGATTCTTGGTTTTCCCTTCCAACAACTTCCATAAATCTTTCTGATAAAGATAGTCTTCCATTTGCATCTTCCATAACTGAAAGTTCTACCCATTAAACCTGTCAACCCTCAACATACCCTCATCTACCATTGCTACCACTCGACCGTGAGACTTTCTTGTAAAGGGTAACTGAAAGAACAACTAGTCTCTAATAATACTTGTTAGGATTAAACCACAGACAGAAATAACAATTACATACAAATATAAACAATATCAGAAAATAATAGATCACACAAAAAAGAACACAAGACACCAAGATTTAACGTGGTTCACCCAATCTTTGGGCTATGTCCACCAAACGATAAGTCCAATATTATTATGATCTAGTGATTACAACTTGATTACAATTTGTAATCTCTTCTAGCTCAATATTGTTGAAAGAACCAATTTTTATATCACAACAATGAAACATCCCTAACTCTAAGCCCTTTTATACAAGTTTTTTTATTATTTTAGGGTTATAACTAATAATTACATGTCAACCCAAAATCTTGATGAAATAGGACCCAAAAAAATTTTGAAAACCCTAAAGAATTTATGAAGTATGTACGATACTTTCCTAATCAGTCACCACAATCTAAAAATTGCTTCAATCTAGCTTTCATTCTCTAATACATCTTTTATAGATCTGGGTTCAAATTCAGTAAGAAAACATGTATCTTTTAATTTGTTGCTTGTCATTGTACCAACTAATTGATCTCCAATGATTTTCTCAGGTGCATGATGCATTTTGACATATCTAGCAATTATGGGCTCTTCTTTCTGAAATCGCTAGGTTCAACATGATCTTCTAAATCATGCTCAAGTCCCATTGTCTATGACAGAATTCCATCAAACTATGACTTGGTTTCCTCTTGCTGAAACTCAGGTCCTTCTAATGACTTGGGTCCTTTTGATGACTTGGGTTGCACTTGTTGCAACTCTGGTTGAACTCAAGATTTTGAGGACTGGGGTGGTGAAGGTTGTTGATTGCCACTTGCTTGAATATTAGGTATAGTATCAAGCTCATAGTAAACAAAGCTTTTTGTAGTCTTCAGGTTCCTTATTGCTTTATTCTTCACTCTTTTCTACAAACTCATCAATCTTTTAATGTGCACTTTCTATAATTGTATGAGTAGATAGATCTAAACATTTATATGCTTTTCTCTTATTCGAATATCCCAGAAATATGCCTTCATCACTTTTCACATCAAATTTTCCTTTTCTAGACTCCTTCATAATATAATCTTTACTGTCAAATACTTTGAAGTAACACACATTAGGTTTATAGCCATACCATAATCCAAATGGTATTTGATTTAAATCCTTTATCAACTGAACCTGGTTCAAGGTATGAACTGCATTGTTGATTCCTTTCTTCCAATATTTGATAGAAACATTCTTCTCTATCATCAGGGTCCTTGCACAATCCATGATTGGTCTATTCCTTCTTTCAGCAATGTCATTCTATTGAGGTGTACTAGGTGTAGACACTTTTCTTTTGATTCCTCTCTCATTGTAGAATTCATTAAATTCATTAGAAATGAATTATCCTCCTTTGTCTGATCTTAAACATTTTAGTTTGTTTCCTACTTTTTTCTCCACTCTAGCTAGATACCATTTGAACTTTTGAAAAGCTTCTAATTTATCCTTCAAATACATAATAGTCATCATTCTTGAATAATCATCAACAAATAAAATAAATTACTTATCTCCTATGTAGCTTTCTGTTCCAATAGGTCCATAAAGGTTTGTATGAACTAGCTCTAGCACTTCTTCAGAATGATAGTTTTTTCTTTTAAAACTTGTATTTCCCATCTTACCAATTTGACAATTCTTGCACATGCCCATGTCAAGTTTCTTCAAGCTTGGAATGACTCTTACCTTTTTTTTGTTTCTTATGTTTAATAGGTTATCGAAATTCACATGACATAACCTCTTATGTCATAACCATCTTTTTTCTGCTTGAGCAATGAAACATTAACTTCCATTAAGATCTAGGTAGAATAGACCACCTTTTTTTTTCTTGTCAGTCCCAACTAGATCCATTTTCCCATCCAACAAATTGGCCTTTCCATTCATGAATTATACCTTGAATCTAATGTTATTCAATTGAACCACTAAGTAGATTATGCTTCAATCCTTCAACCCAATAAGCATTATCAAATCTAAGATCATTGGTTAGTACAATACAACCTTTACCTTTCACATAACATGGTTCATCATTTCCAAATCTAACACTTCCACCATCATAGTGTACCAAGTTTCTCAAATTTAGATTTTTCACTAGTACTATGGTGAGAACAACCACTGTTAATAATCCATGTATCATTTTTACTAATATGTGAGATAAGTGTCATCTTATTATTCTTATCATTTGATTCATCCTTAATAGCAATGTAGACCATTTCATCTTCTTCACTACTATTAGATTCTTTAGCAATGTAACAAGATTTCTTACCTTTGACCTCGTAGTCCTTGTAGATTTTGAAATCCTTCTTGCCTTTGAATTTTTCATGTTTCTTTTCTTCTTTTCCTTCTCTATTTGGACACCTTGTAGCAATGTGACCAACTTCTTCACAAAAAAAAATAGATCAAAGGAATTTTAACTTTGTACTTTCCTTTGCCCTTGGGAAATATTCTTACAAGTAATGTTTCAATGACTTCAAGATCTTCATCAGAACCATCTTCGTCCTCATTATTAGATTTCCTTTTAGATTTTGTAGCTTTATTCTTGAGTGATAGCTTGGCTTGAAATGCAAACTCAAGGTTGCTAGACTCAGGAACATAGTAATCATAGTTATCTAACTCAAATGTTGTCAACCTTCCCACTACTACATCCAATGTTATGTCATTCTTGGGATTGCATCTCACCTCTTGAATTGTTGAAATTATAATTGCATATATAGGAAGAAGTGTTATAAGAACTTACTTACCACTATCTCATCTTCTATCTTTCCTCTTGAGGCTTTGATTGCACACACACTGGATTTGATTCTATCACTTTAATTTGCAATGTTCTCATCTTCTCTCATCCTCATTTTATCAAATTGACTTCTGAGACTTTTTGCCTTAGCTCTCCTCACATTATCATCTCCTCTAGAGATGGCTTTTGGCTTGATCCACATCTCATGAGGAGTATCACAGTCTTTGACTTCATCAAATTTAGCATACCTAAGAGTTGAAGCAATATCAATCATCATAATGTTATGATTCTTCTTTTATGTAATTTCTTCAACAGTAATAGTTCCAATAGGTGTCACATACTTGGTGTCTAGGTACTTTAGGCTTGAGTCTCCAATGTTTTCCAAATGCAATCTCATGAGTTCCTACCATGCCTTGAAGTTATCTATGTTCAACTTAGGGATCTCCCTTCTGTAAGACATCTTGATCTTTAGCGTAGGTCCTTGAAACTTTCTTTGCAAGCACCAAGAGCTCTGATACCAATTGTTGGAATTATAAGAGGAGTAACTAAGAGGAGAGGGGTGAATCAATTAACACAAAAAAAAAAAAAAAAAAAAATCCCAGATCCCTTAGATGTCAATACAAATCAAAACCAAACATTGTTGAAATTTAAAATACTGATGTAACTTGGTTAGCACTAAATCACTCAGCAAACACTAAGAATTTATGTTACTTAGCAGTTACTGAAATAAATGTTTCTTAATATGTTTAATGATATTAACCATAACTAACTTAGTTGTATAAATAGAAACCAAATAACATGAACACATATGAAACTAGGATTTAATGTGGAAACTCAATCTAAGAAAAACCATTTATTGCAACTAGTTTTTTTTCACTCTTCTAAAGTGAGCCCTATGAGGAGCCAACCTATTAAAGGTTACAAAACACATTGTTAGGCATGACCCTATTAAAAAATTCAATCACCCTATTAAGAGTGGTCTTGTTAGAGGTCTTTAGACACTTCAATCTAGAAATGCCACCTTGTTAGAGGATTTGGTAAATAGTTGTTAAACTAACTCTGTTAAGAGATTTGATACATGGCTACAATTATTAGAGAGTAAAAATAATATGACCTTATTGCTGATGCAACTATATTGCTGATTTTATATCTCTATTCTAGCTTGAATACTTGATCCTCCTTGATCAGATAAAGCTTTGCAACTCAGTCAACTCAAGATACTCTGTTATCCTTCTAATTCACTTCCTTGGTTTATCTTTTCAATCTTATTCTTCTCATTGAATCCCACAACTTGACCTTATACTTGTATGATGCAGGAGAATCCTAGGTTGCCTTGTCATCCTACTCATTTTTGTTCAATCTGCAAGTTGGTGCTGAGTTACTATAGCACTCAGTTGGTGTCGAGTTACTATAGCACTCAGTTAGTGCCGAGTTACTGTAGCACTCAGTTGGTGTCATTTTATTGTGGCACTTAGTTGGAGCCAAGTTACTGTAGCACTTAGTTGGAGTCGAGTTACTGTAGCAATTCCTTCATGTGTCGAGTTACTATAGCAATTCTTTCATGTGCTGAGTTACTATAGCAATTCCTTCATGTGTTGAGTTACTATAGCAATTCCTTCATGTGCCAAGTTACTGTAGCAATTCCTTCATGTGTTGAGTTACTATAGTAATTTCTTCATGTGTTGAGTTACTGTAGTAATTCCTCTATGTGTTGAGTTACTGTATCAATTCCTTCATGTTTGAGTTACAATAGCAATTCTTTCATGTGTCGAGTTGCCTAGTGTATGCTAAGTGACCCTTCATGTGCTGAGTTCTCCTACTTATGTCGAGTGTAAGAATTTGGACATGATTTCTACAAGCTAACTTGTGGGATTTATTTCAATCGCAACATTTATGTTAAGATCTTTTCTTGGGATGTGTCTAGACTATTGTTGGGTCAGCCTTCCTCTTATGTAATGTTCTAGAATAATCTATAAGCCATTTTGGCAAGTATATATAGAGTGTTTAGGCTTAGAGTTAGGCAAGTTTTTGGAAGAGGATTAAGAGCATAACCAAAAGTGTGAATTTGTAGTTGGATCTTTGAATGTGAATGTATTTGTAATTGGTCATAACCTAGAAGGCCTTACAGTTGGGCATGTATGAAGATGTTTTGATGAATCAATAAAAGCATTTCTCTCTTCTTCCTCTCTTGGTTACTGTTCTTTGTGTTTGCTTTTGTTGTGTTAACTCTTGCAATGTGGTTTGGATAGTTGGGTGAGCCTTTGCCCTAGTTATTCACCCTTTTCCAATGTCAGTTGGTATCAGAGCTTGAGGTTCATCCTTGTGGAGATTGGATCATGTAGAACTCTAATTTGGATTTGGTTGTAGGGTGGCAAATCTATAAGTTGCAAAGGGTTATGATCTTGCAGGAACCTAATTTGTAAAGATGGTTTGTGGTAGGAGAAATGTTGATGATGCTATATTGGATCAGTTGAGACAAATTGTAGCCAGATTAAATGCTATAGACATATCCCAAAGGAGTGGAGCACATCTTGATGATGTATGTGATGATGAAGTAGCGGCACCAAACCATAATCTAAAACTTGAAGAAGATCGAGATGAGGAAAGATTGTTCCAAGTGTTGTCTAGAAAAAATTCAAAGCCTGTTATAGAAGCTATTCCTTATGATGTAAAATTGGATACCAATGTTGTGTTGGATTAGATCTCTAATATGGAGAAGTTCTTTGAGTATAAAAACACTCCTGATAATAGAAAGGTGAAGATTGTAGTCACTAGGTTAAAAGGTCATGCATCACTATGGTGGGAACATTTGCAAACTAATAAGAAAAAGAGAGGAAAGGAGAAGATCAAAACTTGGGCAAAGATGGTGAACAAGGTAAAGAAAAAATTCCTTCTTGCTAATTAATAGGTTAGCTTATTGAGAAAGATGCAAAATTTGAAACAAAAGGACATGATTGTGAAAGAGTATACTGAGGAATTATATAGATTAGACACCAGATCTGGACATGTGGATGATGATGTTGAGAAAATTGCAAGGTACATTAATGGATTGAGATCTAGAATATAGATGAAATAAGTTTTGTGAAGTTGGAAAGTGTAGAAGAAGCATATCAATATGCCTTGAAAGTTGAGGAGATCTTGACAAAGAAGCATGAACAAAGACAAAGAGGTAGAGGTGGCAGATTCTAGAGAGGTAGAGGTAGATCTTATGGTGAAGGTGGCAGATCTAACAAATTTGTACAGGATAAAGACAAATCTGAATGGAAGAATGATGAAAAAGACAAGACTGAATGGAAAAGTGGTAATTCTTATCAAGGAAGAGGTAATTCTTATTCTAGAGGTGGATTTTATGGTAATTGTTTCAGATGTGGAAAAGAGGGACATAGATCTTTTGAATGTAGATCCTCTAAAAGTGGGCAAGGTAATAGAAATGCTATGGTTTAAGGAGATGATGAGGGTTCACCAAGTGGACCTAAGGCTGGAGAAAATCTAATGATGACAAGAACTTTGTGTAATAAGGGAAGTAATGAGGAACCTATTTTAAGGAGAATTCTTTTCAAGACAAGATGTAAGATGGCTGGAAAATGCTATAAAGTGATCATTGACAGTGGAAGTTCTACAAATTTTGCATCTGAAGAGTTGGTTATAAAGTTGTAATTGCAAAGGCTGAAGCATCCTAAACCCTATCATGTTTCATGGATCAAAGATGAGCATAAGATATTGGTAAGTGAGCAATGCCTTGTGAAGTTCAAGATTGGACATTACTTTGATGAAGTTTTGTGTGATATTATGCCCATGGACTGTTATCATATTTTGTTGCTTAGACCTCGGCAATATGATAGATATACTATACATGTTGGAAGATTGAATCAATATACTCTTTGGGTAAATGGGAAGAAACAAACATTGTTGCCTTTGATTGCACGTCCAAATGAGGTCAATTGTACTGCAATAAAATTTTTCATGCTTAATAGAAAGCAATTTGAAAAGGAAATGAAAAAGAATCAATTCTATTTTGCCATAGTTCCTAGAGCACTGAGTGTTGGTAGTAATGACCAAGTCACAGAAGTTGGTAATGACAAAGTGACAGCAAAAATTGCAGAATTGCTTAATGAGTACAAAGAAATTATTGTTGATAATATTCCTGATGGTTTACCTCTAGTAAGAAGTATAAGTCATTGTATGGATCTAATTTCTAGAACTAGTTTGCCAAAAAAAGCACCATATAGATTGACACCTAGAGAGAATGAAGAACTTAATAGACAAGTGCATGAGTTGCTACAAAAAGGTTTGATCAGAGAAAGCTTGAGTCCATGTGTTGTACCTATTGTATTAGCACCTAAAAAGAATGGAGAATGGAGAATGTGTACTGATTCTAGAGCCATTAACAAGATAACATTGAAATATAGGTTTCCTATGCTGAGGATGGATGACATAATGAATTGTTTGAGTGGAGCAAAGTATTTTACCAAGATTGATTTAAAGAGTGGCTATCATCAAATTAGAATTAGAGAAGGTGATGAATGAAAGATTGCTTTCAAGATAAAAGATGATTTGTATGAATGGTTGGTTATGCCTTTTGGTTTGACTAATGCACCTAGTACTTTCATGAGGTTAATGAATGAAGTTCTGAAAAGATTCTTGGGTAAGTTTGTGATTGTTTATTTGAATGATATTTTGATATTTAGCAAGACTAAGGAAGAACATCTTGAGCATATTAGATAAGTATTGCAGAGGTTGAAAGAGGAAAAGTTGTTGATTAATCTGAAAAAGTGTTCTTTTATGCAAGAGGAGATTGTGTATTTGGGATTTGTGATTTCAACTAATGGATTGAAGATGGATCTTGAGAAGGGTAAAGAAATTTTGGAATGGCCAACACCTGAGAATGTGTGTGAGGTAAGATCATTTCATGGTTTGGCTATTTTTCATAGAAAGTTTATAAAGAATTTCAGTGTTGTTTGTAATGTTATGACTGAAACAATGAGGGGAGATAAAAAAGAATTCAAGTTGACACATGGAGCTGACTAGAGTTTTGAGACTTTGAAACAAAAGGTTGCTAAATTACCTGTATTGGCTTTGCCTAATTTCAACAAAGTATTTCAAGTTGAATGTGATCCAAGTGGTAATGCAATAGGAACTGTATTAAGTCAAGAAGGTAAGCATATTGCTTTCTTTAGTGAAAAGTTAAATGATGCTAAAAGAAAGTATTTTGTGTATGATCAAAAAATTTATGTTATTGTTCAAGCATTGAACAAGTGGAGACATTATTTGATTCCTAAGGAGTTTGTGTTGTATACTAATCATAAAGCTTTACAATACCTGGGAAGTCAACAATAATTAAATCAAAGACATATAAAGTGGGTTGAGTATTTGTAGAGTTTCACATTTGTTATTAAGCATAAGAATGGATTTACTAATAGAGTTGTTGATGCATTGAGTAGAAGACATTCTTTGTTGACTGAAATGAAGGTTGAAATTCTTGGTTTTGATGAAATGAAAGAGTTGTATGATGTTGATCCTAATTTTTCTAAGGTGTGGAGAGAGTGCAAAGCACCAAATCTGATAGATCACATAAGTAAGTATGATGAGTATTTCATTAAAGAAGGTATGTTGTTCAAAGGTATTTAGTTGTGTATTCCTAGAAGCTCTATGAGGTTGAATCTAATTAAAGAAAAGCGTAGTGATGGATTAGATGGACATTTTAGAATTGATAAGACATTGAGTTTGTTGAAAGAGAAGTATTATTGGCCACAAATGTATAAGGATGTTCAAAAATCTATAAAGAGTTGTGGAGTTTGTCAGGTTGCAAAAGGGGTGAGTCAAAATACTAGTTTGTATACACCTATTAATGTTCCTAAAAAACCTTGGACTGACATCACTATGGCTTTTGTTCTTGGATTGCCTAAGATAGTGAAAGGGTATGATTCCATATTTGTTGTAGTGGACAGATTTTCTAAGATGCCTCATTTCATACCATGTAAGAAGACATCAGATGTTGAGCATGTTGTTGAACTTTTTATTAAAGAGATTGTGAGATTGCATGGATTACCAAGAAGTATTATTTCTAACAGAGATAGTAAGTTTGTTGGTTATTGTTGGAAGACTTTGTGGAAGAAGATGGGTACTGAGCTAAAGTTTAGTTCTACATTCCATCCACAGATAGATGGATAGATAGAGGTTGTGAATAGAAGCTTGGGTAATTTGCTGAGATGTTTAGTTGGAAATAAGCCAAGTAATTGGGAGATGGTATTGGCACAAGCTAAATTTACATATAACAATTCTGTGAATAGGAGTATAGGGAAGACACCTTTTGAGATTGTTACTAGAATGCATCCTAGAGGTATATCATATTTGAGAGATGTTGTTGGTAAAGAAAAGAGAAGCACTACAGGAGAAGAATTTGTTGATTTTATGGAGTCTTTGCATAAGGAAGTGAAGTTGAGGTTGGAACAAAGTAATCAGAAGTATAAGGAGAATGTTGATTAGTTTAGAAGACACCATGATTTTCAAGTTGGTGATGAGGTGATGGTTCATCTAAAGAAAGGAAGATTCCCAGTTGGAACATACAGCAAGCTAAAGATGAAGAAATTTTGACCTTGTAAGATCTTACAGAAGTTTGATAGTGGTAATGCTTATAAAGTTGAGTTACCTGATGACATGGATATATCTCCTATATTCAATATTGTTGATTTGTATAAGTATCATGAGTTAGAGGATGAATTTTTTGTATCAAAAAATTATCTTAAGAAGTAGATTGAAGAAGTTGAACAAATATTGGATCAGAGAGTTGGCAAGAGCACAAGAGGAAAAGATTACTATGAATATTTGGTGAAGTGGAAGAATAGACCTATTGAAGATGCTTCATGGATTTCTCAATTTGAGTTGGATTCAACTTAGGTTGTGACATCTCAATGATTCAAGAGAATCATTTCTTTCAACCCTGATTGTTTGATGCAGGAGCATCCTGGGTTGCCTTATTATCCTACTCATTTTTGTTCAATCTATAAGTTGGTGCTGAGTTATTGTAGCACTCAGTTGGTGCCGAGTTACTGTAGCACTCAGTTGGAGCTGAGTTATTGTACCAATTAGTTGGAGCTGAGTTACTAGAGGAATTCCTTCATGTGCCAAGTTACTATAGCAATTCCTTGATGTGCCAAGTTACTTTAGTAATTCCTTCATGTGTCAAGGTACTGTAGCAAGTCCTTCATGTGCTGAGTTACTGTAGCAATTCTTTCATGTGCCGAGTTACTGTAGAAATTCCTTCATGTGTCGAGTTACTATAGCAATTCCTTCATGTGTCAAGTTACCCAATGTATGCCAAGTGACCCTTCATGTGTCGAGTTCTCCTGCTTATGCTAAGTGTCAACATTTGGATGTGATTTCTACAAGCTGACTTGAGAGATTTATTTTGATCACGACATTTATGTTAAGATCTTTTCTTGGGATGTGTCCATACCATTGTTTAGTTGGCCTTTCTCTTATATAATGTTCTAGAATAATCTATAAGCCATTTTGGCAAGTATATATAGAGTGTTTAGGCTTAGAGTTAGGCAAGTTTTTGGAAGAGGATTGAGAGTAGAACTGAAAGTGTGAATTTGCAATTAGATCTTTGAATGTGAATGTATTTGTAATTGGTTGTAACCTAGAAGGCCTTACAGCTAGGCATGTATGAAGATGTTTTGATGAATTAATAAAATTATTTCTCTCTTCTTCCTCCTTTGGTTGATTTTCCTTGTGTTTTCTTTTGTTGTGTTAACTCTTGTAGGGTGTTTTGGATAGCTAGGTGAGCATTTGGCCCTAGTAATTCACCCTTTGTCTGTGTCATTGTATATTTTGCCTACTCAAGTTAGCTTGAATACACTTACAAATATTCAATATTCATCCTTTAAGTTGGCTAGACTTAACAAATAAATTCATCAAACTAACTATGTCGATTCAAGAAAACCCTTCATTAGCCAACCCAACTCGGTCAACACTAACTTAGAAAAGACTTTCTTTAGACTTCCTTTGTTAATTGTGTGAACTTGGTTAATACTACATCCTAAACTAAATTTCCCTTGGTAATCGATTGAGTTAGTTAACACTAGTTTTGTGCCAACTTCTCTTTGGTGCCCAAGTGAACTTGGCAAACACTATCTTCCTATAAACTTCCTTTGGTGCCCGAGTGAACTTGGCAGATCTTGTCTTCCTACAAACTTCCCTTGGTACTCAAGTGAACTTGGAAGATACTATCTTCAAACTTGATTATCTCTAGAATTCTTGAAAAATACTAAAAACTGTCTTCATTACCCAAGTTAGCTTGGCAGACACTGACTGGTAAAGAGTTGACATTTTGTGTAAAATCAAAGACAATATACAATTGAACAATTGTTTGCAACAAGGGTAACTCAAGTAGTTTGACCATGTAATGACACTCCCTAATATGTAGCCCAAGTCTCCTTCATGGTTTTTATATTTTCCTATGGTGGTGTACTTGTTGGATATTACTTTTGGTGGTATGTTTATTTTGAGTTGCTCCTATTGTTGGATTTATTATTGGTAATTTATCCTCATTTATGATAGTTTTTTATCTATTGGTTATTGTACTTTTGACATTTGGCATTGATTTAGAATTTAGTATTCTTTTAGTGATTGTATCTCTTTGGTTTTGATCATTTATTGTATTTGAAATCTGGATGTTGACTTGGTATGTGATGTTAGTATTAGATGAGTGGACTTTCAAATTTGGTTATCTTTTCTCTATCAATAGTTTTTGTTACCCTTGATGCAGAATGGTACATTATGATTCCTTGCCTAGGAATAATTTTATGATTTGATGTTTGTATGTGGAATGTAAATTATCTCCCCTACATGGTGGGAGTGGGAGAAAGAACCTAATTAAGTGACCATGCATTCGAAAGGTAGTGACTTCTTACCATTTGAGTCTCCCATAGATTGGCATTGGTGTATATTTTCATCAATGTAGTTGTACCTTCATCATTCTTGTTTGTATCCTGGGGATATCAATTCAAAAGTTTTATCTATGCATGAATATGTATCTTGTATTTTGAAATCTTATGGGTTGATGTATTGTATTTGATGAACTTTTATTAATTATTGCATACCCTATGACATGTGTATTGGATGTTGTTATCTAGATGTTCTTTATCATATCAGTTGTATTTGTGAATTTTCTTATAAGATTATGTATTTGTTATTCATTTATGATTGTGGACAGTGTGCTTAAGATTAAAACTAATTAATAAAACTTTCTTACAATGTAAGGTGTAAAGGAACCCTTAGGGAATGGAACCTATATTTTTATTGCTTATGTGTGATTGATGTGTATGTGAATATTGCTTCCACATTGTTATCTTATGTTGTACAAAAAAAAAAATTAAAATGTTCAGTAAAACATTATAACATAGTAGGTCATTTTATCTTGGGTTCCTGAGTGAGGTGTTCCACTCAGCCTTCACTCTTAGTACATTATGATCACTTCCATAAACCAGTGCAAGTTTGTCCCACATCTCCTTTGTTGTAGCATAGTCTTTGATATCATCATATTCAACATAAGTTAGAGAAGAAGCTATCTAAATCATTAAGGTGTTGCACTCCATATTTTCCTTCATTTTCTCTACTATCATAGGTCCAAGTGGTGGTGGAGTGTAGTCATTCTCCAAGTAGTACATTGCATAATCTCCTATAGTAGATAGGTACAAATTCCCCATGATTTTCCATGATAAGAAGTGTTCCTTATTTAACTTGGGTACCTCTCTCATAGACATCCTCAGATCTTTAGCTCAAGTCTTTTAAACTTTTCCTTTAAGTGCACAATGCTTTGATACAAATTGTTGAATAATTGGCAGGGGGGTAGATTCAATTATCTCAGGTCCCTCAAAATATATTTCACCTATTAAACTTATTAGCAAACAACTTGGCAAAGCATCTAGTCAACCAACAATAGTTTACAATCTCAAGCATATGAAAATATGAAATACATCCAATCACACATTAACACCAATATTTTACATGGAAATCCTATTTGGGTAAAACCAACCATGGGAATAGTCATCCATAAAGAAATTCACTCTTCTAAAGTGAGCTCGGTTAAAAACCAACCCTATTAAAGGTTACAAGCACATTCACTAAATATGACCTGGTTAGGGGATTTTCAAAAGGTTACCCAAACTTTTGTTTACAACTTCAATTTATCCATCTCTCTATGGATGAGATGTAGAACTAAACTTAAGATTGATATTTAGTTTCTTCTAAAGTTTCCTCCAAAATTTACCAACTTAAACTTAGTATCTCTGTCTAAAACAATAGTTTTAAGCAATCCATGAAGTCTCACAATTTCTCTAAAAAATAATTCTTCTATGTGTACTACATCTGATGTCTTCTTACAAGGGATGAAATGTGTTATCTTAGAAAATATTTCAACCACTACAAAGATAGAATCATTACCTCTCTAAGTTTTAGGCAATCCCAAAACAAAGTCCATACTAATATCATCCCCCAAGTTCTATAAGGAATAGGTAAAGGTGTGTACAAACCAACATTTTGACTACTCCCTTTAGCAACTTGACATATTTTGCAACTCCTTACCATCTTCTTAACATCCTTATATATCTGTAGCCAAAAGTATCTTTCTAAAATCATCTTTACTATCTTATCAATTCCAAAATGTCCTACAAGTCAACCACTATGCTTCTCTTTCATAATGTTATCTCTCATAGATCCTCTAGGTATGCATAACCAAAATATCTTGAATAACATTTCTTCCTAAATGAAATAATGAACTCACTTTTCTTGTTCATCACTCACAAGTTTCTTAGATGCTTTCCAAAGTTATGTAAAATCAAGGTCAGATTCATGCAATTTATTTAAATCCTCAAAGCCAAGCACTTCAACTCTCATCTTAGTCAGAAAACATCTTCTTCTACTCAAATCATCTTCCACCTTATTAGATTTTCCACTCTTATGTTTCAATATAAAATAAAAATTATGCATATACTCAACCCATTTCATATGCCTCATATTCAACTTATTTTGACTTCACAAATATTGTAAAGCTTTATGATCAATGTAACAAAATCTCTAGGCATCAAATAATGTTTCCATTTCTTCTAAGCTTGAATGATTGCATAAAATTCTTGATCGTAGATTGAATATTTCCTCTTAGAATCATTCAAATTCTCACTATGGAAAGCTATAGGATTACCTTCTTGACTCAAAATAGTGCCAATGGCATTACCACTAGCATTGCAATCAACTTGATAAAACTCTATTAAAATTAGGTAAAGCAAGCACAAGTATGTTGGAATATATATATGAGAAACAACATACTTAGATGGGGAGTGAATCAAGATCTTAAACTTTTGACTTTAAAATTCTTGGTCTAAGCTTGAATGATTGCATAAAATTCTTGATCATAGACTAAATATTTCCTCTTAGCATCATTCAAATTCTCACTTTAGAAAGGTATAGGATTACCTTCTTGACTCTAAATAGTGCCAATGGCATTACCACTAGCATTGCAATCAACTTGATAAAACTTTATTAAAATTAGGTAAAGCAAGCACAAGTATGTTGGAATATATATGTGGGAAACAAGATACTGAGAGGGGGGGTGAATCAAGATGTTAAACTTTTGACTTTAAAATCAATCTCATTAAATCATACCTAATTCATCATTAAAACTCCAATTTTTAAAGATAAAATGAGTTCATCACATCCATAATATTTCAACACATAATACAATAATTTGGTTACCCAAAAACACTTCAAGATGAAGGTAAAACTGGGGTGGGGATGAAACCCATAAATCTTCACTATTGCAACAATAAAGTTAACCTATTAAGGTTATAATTTTGACCATAAGATATGATCCACCCAATGAAAGGTATGTGCTATTAAAGACTAAAAGACTATTAGGTCTTGCCTTGTTGGAGGGATTGACACTTACAATAAAGTAAGGACTCTGTTAGGAGATTTACATAGGCCTATTAGGACCACTCTATTAAGAGATTTGCCCTATCTCAATTAAAAAATAATTCATTCAGTACCTAACCCTCGGTATGCTTTGGAAGATGATCTTGGGTCTCCTCTTTCCTTTGTCTCTGAACTGATTCTCCTAATTTGATAAATATATTCAGTCCTTCACTTGATTGCTCTCTCTCTATTGGATCTTACTCTTCAACTTCTTCACATGTGTGTTTCCTTTCACATTCCATCCTCCTCATGATTCTAGGGTTAGAATCCTCCTTAAATACACTTCATGTGAAGCTTCCAAATCTTGATCAATGATTTAAACTTTGTCATCTTTTGCCATTTATGTCCCTTTTTTTGATTGGTTGAATTGTTTTCCTACGGATCATCACCTTTTTCTAATAACATGTAAATAGAATCTAATTTTGCTCTATAGATATTAAATCTTATAGGAATGTCAGCCAAAATGATTCACATATGAGTTTGTGCCATTACAAACTCACATGATAGAACTGTATTGCTCAACACTTGAGTCTTTCTGATGATTAGTCATGTATGTTGTTGCTTGACTTCCATAAATCTATGTGCTCAACACTTGATAACTTCTCAATATCTCAATCATCTTTAAATTACTCAACTTATACTATATTCCTCAACTTGCATATCTGATTTGTCTCTATAGAATGCTCAACAATCATTGTTCTACTCGATCAAACTTGCTCAACCTTTACTAGATAACTCGGTCATAGTGATGAACTTGTAATCTTGCCTAGTAAATGAATTGCAAATGACTAAGTGTTTGGTCATTAATTGAAAACATAGGCTTAGAGATCAACAATCTCCTCCTTTGACATTACTGGTAAAAACATTTTGTCATGAAATCATTCCTTACAAAAATATACTCTCCCTTAAGACCAAAAAAATTTATTTGTTGACTGATATCTGCTTATTTATAACTCTCAAACTATGACTCCCCCTTAATTGGTACTTCCCCCTTCTTACCACTATAATATCCCCTTTGTTTTTGTCCATGATTGCAGTTGGGGCTATTGGGGTGAGTTGGAACTTCTCATAAAAATCTAATGACTTACTACAATATTAGCATAGCGTTGGTTCCATATATCTTGTACCTTGTCCAAAATTTGAAACTAAATCTCTAGCTCAACAGCTAGGTCAATAAATCTTCCAATGTGTGCAAAATTTGTGTCTTTCTACAAAATTTCCTTGGCAACCAAAATAACCTTCTAAATTATCTCTATGTATGGCAATAACTAAAGTTGAATTAATTCTAATTCAGTCCATATTTATGCATCTTTAGTTGTGACCTCGGCTAACCTTATCTAATTTAATATAAGCACATGTGTTCTTGCACAATGAGTGAACATTAATCTTCATACTTGAATGTAATAATTATAATGATCATTGAGTGTCTATTGTAAAGAAATCTACATCACACAATCTCAAATATAAAGAGTTTACTATTTTCAAAATTGTTTCCAATTGTGTATTGGTTGTAGAAAGCTTAGCTTGTTGTTGTACAAGTTTATGTGAGCCTTTCTGCAAAACTTTATGCTCCATTCTCCTTTCAGACCAATGTAACAATTTCTCATTAGTTTCTATGTCCTTTGTCTAAACTTTATCAACAACATTTACTAGTTGATCCAAAATTATATGATGATGATTGACATCTATAATGCCAAATGCATCTATAAAAATGTCTCTGACCATATGCAATACCTATCTTCACTTATGTTCTCTCTTCAGTTGTTCTTGTTTGGCCTTTCAACTAAACAAGATTTGTAGTTCATGAATTTTCTCTAAGGTAAGATTATTCAATTCATATGTAGGTAAAGTAATTACCTCATTAAGGTCTATGGACTCATCAACATCCTCTTCTACATGAGTCATGGCCTAAGATCTTGAGGGTGTATCACTTGGTAGTGATAGTTGTAATTGCTTCCCTTTCTCACTTGATCTCTCCTTTGGTTGCTACACTAGTGTAGATATCACCTATTGTATAGGTGTCACTAGTGTCAGTTCTACAACCTTTGCACTTAGCATTTGAATGAGATCTTGAGTAGCCTCTTGCTCTTTCTATATAATTCATTTCATCTACCATCAATGTGCTTGAAACATTCTTAGAATTCTCTTCTTCAAAATTTTCATACAGGTCATTGGTGGTGAACATACAATCAATGCCTTGCCAAGTTGCTCAGCACTTGTAGCCTCTATAATTGTTGTAACACGTCATCAATCTTCTTAACTCCAAGCTTTGGATATTCAATTACCTATAACAAAATTGGATTTGTATAGAGTTTTCTCGATTCCTTCATCAATCCTTGAATTTCTTCTTCATTGAGTAAATTAGAATTAGGTGGAGAGATATTAATATCATCTTCAATAGTGATATTATCCTTAAATTTAATTCCAATGATAAGTTCTTCCATTTTTGTTGTTAGCTCGACTAGTTTCTAATTTTATTCTTCAGTAAGTTATGTATCATCTTGATCTTATCTCACCTCTACAGTTGGAGTTTGTACTCCAAACACTTCTTTCCAAAATTCAATACAAGTGTCTTTTCTACTTTAGGAACTTTTTTCATTAAAACTTTGTATGCCTTATCCCTTGGCATAAGCTTCTTAATAGAAACTTTAAGTGCTATAGACTTATGTGTCTTTCCCAAATCTGGCATGATATGTGCCAATGTTGTTTCTCTTATCTACTTCTCTATTTTCAATGCCCATTTCCATTTGGCATCCACTCTATTATACAATCCCACAACAATTCCAGTTTCCACTTCCATAGATGTATGTGTAAACTTGATCAACATATTAATTAAAGCTTCTTCAAGTTTATCTTGATCTTCATTGCTCAAAGAATCATATTATAAATCTTTAAGAACCAAAATACTTTCTGATTCTATAAATTCTTCACATACCTAATCCATAGTCATTGGCGGGAGTACCTTTTCAATTTGTAGTTTGCTAGTCTCATAAGACCCTTTCATTTCTTCATCTTCCTTCTTCTCTTATGCAACTATCAATTTCTTTGGCTTCACTTACACATCTTCCTTCTTTCTCTTCTTTGATGGGCTCCTTGGTAGTAGTTTGACAGTAGGTTGTGTTGACTTCCTTCTTGTGATGAATACCTTTCCCTTTGGCCTTAATGGTGTTACCATTTATTGCATGTTCTTCTAAAGGTCTTCCTTTACCTTATGTGCAATAATCACAACCTTTCTTTTTTTTGGTGCCTTTTGTTTCACAACTACAAGTTCTTTGCCTTTGCCTTCCTTGGCCTCTGAGGGCTATCTAGATCCTTCTCCTTGTTTAGTTTGACTAGCCTAAAAAAAAATTCTTTTACTTTTCTTACCTTCCTTAGGTGTGCTAGCTTCAGTAATCAACTTAGTAATAACTATTTCATATGTTGTAAATTTCTTGGCATTAGCATCTATGTCTTCTGCCAATAGTGCAATTACTACTGCTGATATGTCATCAATATTTACCTCATAGGGCATAGGTCTCAACCATGCTACCCTAGGTATACTTCTTGTGCATACACAAAATTTGTGTCCATAATGAAACAAATTCATCATAATATTTATCTACAACTGATTTTGAAATCTCGTCCTATTTTTCATTTTAGTTTTGAATTCATCAAAATAGTTGTCCATGACTACTTCAAAATTATCTCCTAATCCATGTATCAGTTCATTCAGCTAATCTACAATAGTTCTATTTCCATCCCATGTAATCCTTCCAACAGTAGAGAAATAATTTTGTACATGGAAAAATATACAAACTAATAGAGATCCAAACTTACAAGATGTGTTCTTAGCTTCTCTTACTACTTCCAAGTTCTTTGTAAGTTGTTGTAATTGTAGCTTGACAAGATCATATTCATGATCTTTTTTCACAATTTTATATCCTAAATCAATTGCAATGCATGACATGTTCAATCTACTAGATTGATCAAAATTATGTGCAATAACATGAACAATGAATTCAATTAGTGGATCCTCAATATAGTCTATTAATAGTCCATGTCCATTCCATTTTTCCTTAGTTAGGTTTTCAATTTCTTTTAGTGTGCCACTCCTTATGCTCTTAGGTTAATCCAATGTAGGATATCCAATTACTCTTTGAATAATTTCTCTATTGATCTTGATTGGTCCACCCCACAACCATACTTTCATGTCGTGAACTCAGCTTAGAACAATTTTTATCCATTCATTGTTGAAAACTTTGGGGAAATCTAGGGCATGATTCAACCCTTTGTCTGCAATGATTTTGAATTCATCTTTTAGAATTCCATCTACACACAACTTGTCATAAGTTGTTCTGATCTTAAAATCTCCAATTTCTCCAATTGTACATTGATAACATAACATGATGTCTTGCATAGTCAAGACTCTAGGTGGAATAGATGATAGCACTCCAACATTATCAATATGGGTTTCAATAGTAACTATGTTTTTGAAGTTTGGTGGAGGCATGTGATCATTCCTTATAATTTTTGCATTTTTATCCTTTGTCATTTCACTTCCAAATGTCATTGTGAACCAGGGCTTTCAATAAAATCTTTTCACAAAATACCTTACTCGGCAATAAGAGTAATAGTTACTTCTTTTCACAAATTTGATAATACCTTGTTGTGATTCCTTGCTCTAGTTGTTGGGATCACCTTTAGTCTTCTCTTGAATTCTTTGATTGCCAGATAAGAAAAATAATTTTTCAAATTCAATATATACCTTTGGTCTTTCAATTTAGGTCTACAATAAATGTCCTTGAACTTAGATAATGTATGACATATGTGTTCGGACTTCACTTTAGTTCATTCAACATTATGCACTCAATCAATATGCGATCATTCTTGATCATTTAGTCTATACTAGCAACTCAATCAATATAGACTATACCACTAATGCTTAGTACTTACTGATGATTTATCACCAACATTTTTCCATACAACTCTAATTATGCAAATATATCTTTTCAAAACTTTAATGCTAGGAACTTATGTAAAATATAGCTTTCAAGTATATAGCTCCTACATACCTCTTTTCTTTTAGTGAGATGTGGTGTGATCACCAGATCCATTAGATTGGGTGATCACAATGTCTTCTACTCTGATGCTTCTAGCACTTACTACCTCTATCCATGTCTTCTTCTTTTCTAGTTTGTCATCTTCATTTCTTGGTGCTAGTGTTAGTGTCCTAGTTTTGCAATTCTTACTGATGTGTCCCACTCTAAGACAACTAAATCATATTATCTCACCATTGAGTAATTTCTTTCAATTTCCTCTAAAAATTTTCTTCAAGCAATTCTTTATAATCTGTCCATATTCTCCACAATACTGACAACTATACCATGTGTTATAATCCCAGTCATAACAATTGCCTTTCTTTGTTGTACGAGTTTGTTTTCTAGGTGAACATTATAATTTCTTATTAAGTCTACAATCATAAGCCTTATGTCCATACTTTCAAAAATTATAGTAGTCACCTTGGAATCTAGATACCTTTCTAGTTGAATATGTGTTCTATGTTCTGCATTCGTGAACTTGATGTCCTACTTTCTTGTAGTTAGAACAGTTACCACTTGGCTTAGGTTTAGGAGTTTGCTTGTTATTTTTTCTTCTACAAATTTTATTTGTATTTCCAATCTTTCCATAGTAATAGCATGTAGGTTTACCTTTTTATTTTGCATTCCTTTGTTCTCCACTTTTGGATCATTCTCCTTCTTCAATAGTTAAAGATTTCTTGTATCCAAGTCCTGATGTTTCTTTTGCTCTAGGTGACTTCATCATGTCTTCAAAATGTTTGATTACTTCATTTGGTTTTTTAATCCTTTCCATGAGTTCCTTTTCATACCTTAATTCATTCTTCAATTTCTCATTTTGTAACTTTAGATTTTTGATCTCCAAATCTTTTCTATTTGCTTCTTGATTTGCAATTACTAATTGATTTATCATATCAAGTTGAGTATTTTTAAGATTTTTAACTTCAAATGATGTTTCTTCAAGTCTACTAGCTATTTTCCTTTTTTCTTCTTTAGCCCTGAGCTTATCCTCTATTTCTTTGTTCTTTTGTTCAATAGCTTCATGTACTGTGATAGATTGTATTTATTGTTCTATCTTTAGATCTTTTTCTTCCTTCACTAAGGCACTATTCTTCTCTAGTAATTTTATCAATTCTTCATCTTTGTTACAAATCTTTTCATTATCTAGAAAACCTTTTGTGTCAACTTCTTTGTGTTGAGTGTCATTAAGCTGTGTAGCCATCTCTCTTCTCCTTTTAAGGGATTTTCTCAATTCTTCTCTTGTTGTCTCTAATTATTGCAACCTAATTTGTATTTCAATTATCTAATTTTCAATGATTTTTCCCATCTTGTATACTTCCATCTCCATGATCTTAGACTATCAAGTTGTTAGTCTTCCTGACAAGACAACTGAGCTCTGACAAAAATTATTGGAATATATATATACTTCCATCTCCATGATCTTAGACTCTCAAGTTGTTAGTCTTCTTGACAAGAGAACTAAGCTCTGATAGCAATTATCAGAAAATATATATATCTGTGTGTACACACACACACACACACACACACACACATATATGGGAAACAAGATACTGAGAAGGGGGGTGAAATCAAAATCTTAAACTTTTGACTTTAAAATAAATCTCATTAAATCATACCTAATTCATCATTAAAATTTTAATGTTGAAACATAAAATAATTTCATCACGTCCATAATAGTTCAACACATAAAACAATGATTTGGTTACCCAAAAACACTTCAAGATGAAGGTAAAACTGGGGTGGGGATGAAACACACAAATTTTCATTATTGCAACAATAAAGTTAACCTATTAAGGTTACAATTTTTACCATAAGATATGATCTACCTAGTAAAATTTGTCTTGTTAAAGACTAAAAGAGTATTAGATATTGCCTTGTTAGAGGGCTTGATACTTACAATAAAGTAAGGACTCTGTTAGGAGATTTACATAAGCCTGTTAGAACTACTCTGTTAAGAGATTTTCCCTATCTCAATTACAAAATAATTGATTTAGTACTTGACCCTTGGTATGCTTCATAATTTGATCTTGGATTTCCTCTTTCCTTTGTCTTAGATCATATTCTCCTAATTTGATAAATATGTTCAGTCCTTCACTACTCCAATTGCTCTCTCTCTTCTGCATCTAACTCTTCAACTCCTTCACATGCATGTTTCCTTTCACATTTCATCATGCTCATTGCTCTAGGGTTATAATCCTCCTTAAATAGACTTCATGTGAAGCTTCTAGATCTTGATCAATGGTTTAAACTTCATCATCTTTCTTCGTTTATGTCCCTTTTTCTAATTGGTTGAATTATTTGCCTAAGGATCATCACCTTCTGATAATGATGCATAAATAGAATCTGATCTGGCTCTATAGATATTACATCTTATAAAAATGTTGGCTTAGAATGATTCACATATGAGTTTGTGCCATTACAAACTCACATGGAAAAACTATATTGCTCAACACTTGAGTGCTTTCAACGCTTGGTCATGTATGTTGCTGCTTGACTTCTATAAGTTTATATGCTCAACACTTGATAATATCTCAATATGCTAAGTCAACACCAAATTACTTGTCTCATACTATATTCCTTGGTTGGCATATCTGTGTGGTCTCTACTGAATGCTCAGAAATCATTTTTTTGCTTGGTCTAAGTGTAACTTGTTGGAAATGATTGAAAAGATCTTTGAATGAAGAATGATGGAATTGGTAAAGAATGCTTTCAATCATTTTTTTGTCATTGATTTCAAACTTGCTAACTACAGGAATGACAATTGCTTAAGTGATCCAAATGCTATCACTTAGTTGATTGACAAGGAGGAGTTAATCCACAAGATGTAACTAGAACACCTAGAGAAATGTTGAAGTTATGATGTTGTAATGAAGTATAAGGATCAGCTAAGATAATGATGAAATCATGTATTAATGACATACTTTAAGACACAGGGAATGGACACTACAAAATGCAAGGATTGACTAAACCATTTGCAAAGACTGACTAAGTTCATCTGTGAGTTTCGAGCAATCCTTCAAGTGTTGAGCATCAGAAAAAGGTTGTGGATGCCAAGAAAATCAAGAATCATTCAAGTACCGAGTGATCCAGAAAATTATACATGCCGAGTAACAGAGATGTTCATATGTTAAGCTATACAAAATTCAACATGTACCGAGTAACTTAGGATCCAACAAGATTCGAGCACTACAAAGTAAATAAAAGCGGAGTGATTCAAGAAAATAGTAGAAGCCGAACAATATAGGAAAGCTTTAGGTGCTGAGAAAAGTAAAAAACTACAGAGGATGCCGAGCAATCTAGACCCACTTAATGTCGAGCATCAGTAAACCAATGATGCCAAGTTGCTACATTATTTGTTAAGTCAAAAGAATTGCCATATCAGTAACGATAATTTTGTTACATTGAATTTTGTGAATCAGTTGGAAAATAAGGATGATGAGTAGATGTCACAGAATTTTATGTAAACCATGCAAACCAATTCAAGGTGAATACTGATGGATTTTCTATAAGAAATAGTTTGGAGGGAAAACAATTTTGAAAACCAATTCAAATTGATAAGTGGGAAGACTTGAGCGAAAAATGAAGAATAAAACTTCCTTATAAGGAGTTACAAGTCAGAGATCAAGAGAGATAGAGTGAGTTGGTCATAAGTGTGGTCATGTGAAGAAGCCAAGAGAAGGCTAGTGTGAAGTGTCAAGAAGAGGACATAGTGAGGAGTAACCACAGAGCATCAAGACTCTAAGTTAATCAAGTGACCATAGAGTGCATTGGCATAATGAGTGGAAGAACTCAAGGAGATAGATCTTGAAGGGTGGGCAAGCTGTCAGTACTGCAAGGAAGAAAAGCCAAGCAAAGAAAAGAACTGAAGAGTGATCTGAAATCTACAAGGTTAGAGTTGCAATCTTTATCAGGTCAAAACCTTTCTAATACTTTCTTACCATTGTATTAGACATTGAAATCCTACATTGCTAGGTTAGCTTAACAGCTAGGTGGATAAGCCTCAATAAAAGGGTAGAAGATCCCCAGGAGAAGGATAAGAGATCCTCAAGAGAAGGATAGGAGATCCTTAGAGAGGGATAAAAGATTCTTTTGAGAAGGTGACTGTAAATCTCATGGACTTGGGTGGGCCTAACAGCTCTATGTAAATCCTTTAACAGGGTGGAATTCTAAGTTGAATTTTCTTAAGTCTTCTAATAGGAGACACTCCTAATAGGGTGTAGAAATCCTTTAACAAGGTCACATCTGACAATGTGTAAAGCCTTTAACAGGGTAGGCCTTTAATAGGGCAAACCATCATAAGTGGTTGAAATCAATTGCGTAGTAATTTTGTGGGTGTCATCCCCACCCCAGGTTTACCTTCTTATTCCTAAAGGGTTTATAGGTCACCAAAATCCTTTGTGTTATGAGGTGATGCACATTTACTTTTCATGATTTTTTAATGTTTAATTGCATGCATGATAATTTCAATTATATGCCATTAAGGATTTGACAAGAACGTAAAAAGGCTAGTACTTCTGATTCAACCCCGTTTTATTAAAAAAATTGTATTGGACATTATTGGACCTTGAATAATTGATTCATCCCCCCTCTCAGTTATTCTAAAAGAATTCTAACAATTGGTATCAGAGCCCACTATTGATTTGTTTCAAGGTACTAGCAACAGGAAGATCAGGATGTCGAAGAGAGAAGTTCCCAAGCTAAAAAAAGACAACTTCATTGCATGGCAAAGTTTGATGAAGTTGCACCTTGGATCAATAGGTGACTATGCACATACCTCAATCACAGTTGATCATGTAGACCTTGCAAGAGCCCTCACTGCAGAAGACATGAACAAGAAGAAGGAGCACAATCACGTGATGTTAGAGATTGCTTCAACGCTAAGCTATGCCGAGTATGATGACATCAAAGAATATGGTATTGCACATCAGATGTGGAAAACATTGTCAAACATCTATGGAGGAGATGATAATGTCAAGAGAGCCAAAAGAGAAAGCCTAAGAGGAAAGTTTGATGACATGAAAATGGAAGAAGAAGAGAATGTTGCTCAATATAGTGCAAGGATGAAAGAAGTGGTAAGTGCCATAAGAAGCCTAGGACGATAGTTATCAGAAGAAATAGTATGTAGCAAAACTTGAGAACATTGCTTCTTATCTATGCTATAAGAGTATCAGCCATCCAAGAGCTAAGGTGTGTACCAGGCAACACATTGTCATTTGAAGGAATAATTCGAAGACTCATTGCCTTTGAGCTATCCAACTTTGACAACTACAAGCCAGAAAACTTTGAATCTACATTCAAAGCCAAGATGACAATAAAAGACAACAAGGAGGTGCAAACAAAGAAAAAGAGTGGAAAAGGAAAGTATGTATCTAGTGACAGTAGCACTGATGAAGATGATGTAGACCAATTAGAGGCATTACTAGCAAGAAGATTTCATAGAGGAAGAGGAAAATTCAAAGGTAAGCTACCAATCATTTGTTTCAATTGTAATGAAGTTGGTCACATTGCAGCCAGATGCACACAAAAGAAAAATTACAAGGATGGAGGCAACCTCAAGAACAAGAAAGAGGACAACAAGGACTACAGAGGTAAAGGCAAAAGATGCTGCATTGTTGAAAAAGACTCTGATGAGAATGATGATGAAGTAGTTTATGTGGCTATGAAAGATGAGTCAGATGAAGATGAAGCAACTGCCCTGGTAACCTACATGAAAAAGAATAAAAAATGGATCATAGACAGTGGATGCTCTCATCACATGACTGGAGATAAAAATAAGTTCATTACCTTTATTCAATATGAAGGAAATAGTGTTAGATTTGGTAACGATGCACCATGTCAGATCAAAGGGAAAGGAAGTATCAAGCTTACTAAAAAGATATCATGTGATAATGCATACTATGTTGAAGGCTTGAATTATAACTTGTTAAGTGTCTCACAGTTAGGCAACATAGGATGCAAGGTTGAATTTGAAAATGGATTTGCCAAGATCTATGATTCTCAAGGAACTCTAATAGGAAAAGGTGACCAGACTAGGAGTAATTTGTTCTACCTAGACATGTAAGATGCTTCTTGTCTCATTGTTCAAACTAATGATGTATGGTTATGGCACAAGAGGCTATATCATGTAAATTTTGACAATCTGATAAGCATTAGCAAAATGAAGAAAGTCAAAGGTCTACCAAAGTTGAAGAAGCCTGATAAGACCATGTGCAAACAATGCCAACTAGGGAAGATGACCAAGTCAACTTTCAAAAGCAAGGCTTATACTTCTAATGAAGTATTAGAGCTAGTTCATACTAACTTGTGTGGTCCTATTGAAGTGCAAAGCTAAAAAGGTGATAGATACATAATGCTATTTGTAGATGACTATTCAAGGATGATGACAGTCATGTTCCTAAAACAAAAATTAGATGCATTCCAAATGTTCAAATGGTACTTGGCCAAAGTTGAGAAAGATATTGGGAAGAGCCTAAAATGTCTCAGATCTGATAGAGGAGGTGAATTCACATCAAGAGAATTTGAAGAATTCTGCAATGAAAGAGGAATCAAAAGGAAAACATCAGCACCTAGGACTCCGCCTCATAATGGTATAGAAAAAAGAAGGAATAGATCAGCTATTGATTGTGCTAGGACCTTGATGATGGAGAAAAATGTTGCACTCAAGTACTGGAGAGAAGTTGTAGGTACTGCAGTCTACACACTCAACAGAGTTCAAGTCAAGAAAGGTACAAATGCAACACCTTTTGAATTATGGTATGGGCATTCTCCTAATGTAAAACATTTCAAAATATTTGGATGCAAATTTTATATATATAAAGAGTCTAGAAATGGAAAGTTTGATGCAAAGAGTGAGGAAGGCACATTTCTTGGTTATTCTACTAGAAGCAAAGCTTATAAGTGCTTGAATGTCAACACTAACAAAGTAGTAGAAAGCACAAATGTGAAATTTGATGAGCTTGCAGAAGTTCAAAGTGTTGAGAACACCAAAAAAGTAGAAGAATACAAGACCTTTGTATACTTTTATGAAGGTATACCTAATAATGGTGAAGTTGCAACTCATAATGACAATCAGCAACAAAATCCAATATCTATCGAGCCACAGACAATGAATGTTGAGCAGCAGTCACATTCAGAAGCTGAGCTACAGAATACAATGAATGTTCATTTAGCTTTTGAGAACTATCAACATGAAGGAAATAAAGAAATATCTAATGAAAATACACATGAAGATTTAGATTCTAAAAGAGACAACATGCAAACAAGGAAAGAACTAGTATTGGCAAAGTATGTAAGAAGACATCATCCTGTAGATCAAATTATTGGAAACAAAGAGGTAGGACCAATGACAAGGAATAGACTCAGAAGTGAGACATGTTTTCTCAGCAAAATAGAACCAAAAATAGTAAGTGAAGCCATAAAAGATGATGACCGGTACAATGCTATGAAAGAAGAAATAGAACAAATTGAAAAGAACAAGACATGGACCTTGGTCTCTAGATCAGCTGATAAGAATGTAATTGGAACCAAGTGGGCATTTAGAAACAAGTTAGATGAGAATGGTGAAATCATAAGGAACAAGGCAAGACTAGTCTGTAAAGGGTATGCACATGAAGAAGGACTAGACTATGGAGAAACTTTTGCTCCAGTTTCCAGAATGGGAGGAGTAAGGACCTTACTGGCATATGCAGCCTTCAAAGGATTTAAAGTCTATCAAATGGATATTAATTCCACATTTTTGAATGGTATACTTGAAGAGGAAGTCTACATAGAGCAACCAAAAGGATTTGTTGATGAAAATAACAAAAACAAGGCATGCAAATTGCATAAGGCTCTATATGGATTAAAGCAAGCCCCTAGAGCTTGGTATGAGAGACTTCACAAGTATCTAGTGCAAATAGGATTTGAAAGAACTGATGATAACAGCAACATGTACATCAAATCAAAAGAAGGTAAGGATATCCTTCTATCTAAAATCTTTGTGGATGACATAATTTTTGGAGGAAAGGAAACACTTTGCAAAAGTTTTGCTGACAAAATGAAACATGAGTTTGAGATGTCTATGTTTGGAGAAATCAAGTTCTTTGTTGAATTGCAAGTACATCAACTAAAACATGGCATATTCATGACACAATCAAAGTACATCAAAGAGATACTCAAGATGTTTGGATTGGAAGACTCCAAACTTGTCAGCACACCAATGGCAATAGGACATAAGCTATCCAAAATTGATGAATCAGTTGAAGTCAATCAAACAACGTACAAATCCATGATAGGAAAACTACAATATGTTGTACATAGAAGACCAGACATAGCATTAGTAGTTGGAATAGTGGCTAGATTCTCTGCTAATCCTAGAGAAAATCATCTCATGGCAGTAAAAAGGATAATGAGGTATCTCAAAGGAACTGATGATTTTGGCCTATACTAAAAAAAGAATGAGAAGTTTGAGCTCAATGCATACACAGACGCAGATTGGGGAGGCAACATTGATGACAGGAAAAGCACAAGTGGAGGAGCATTATTCTTAGGTAAAAGGCTAGTTACTTAGACTAGCAAGAAACAAACATGCACATCTCAGTCCACTGCAGAAGCAGAATATGTGGCAGCAACATTTAATTGCACAAACATTGTGTGGCTCAAACACCTATTGAAAGGAATGAAAGAAGAGGTAGCCAAACCTGTGATACTATATTTTGATAATACAAGTGCTATAAACATATCCAAAAATCTAGTAATGCATGCAAAAACCAAGCATATTGCAATCAAGTATCACTATGTCAGAGAATTGGTGGAAGACAAACAAGTGAAGATGGAGTACATTCACACAAAGGAGCAAATTGCAAATATCTTCACCAAACCATTGCCCAAGAATATTTATGAATATCTTAGAGGCAAGTTGGGGGTAAAGCCCCTAACTTAAGTAGTCTAAAGCAACAAAGAAGCTGCCCTGCATCAACAGGAGTAGATCATTGAAATATCAAAAGAATGATGCAGAGGATGACAACAAGAATAGAAATTCCAAATCAGTCACAAGCATGGTGACAGAGGAAAAAGACATAAGATGCAAAGCTTACACCAAGCATGTTGAAGATGCTACACCTTTGGCATTTATGTCAAAGAGGGAGATTTATGAGAAATTGATCAATAAAAGGTAAGAGGGAGATGTATGAGAATGTATGAGATCAATAGTAGACCAAAAAAGAGAGATGAAAGAGGGAGATTCAGAAGAGATAAGAAATTGATCAGCAAGCAGCTATGAAGGATTAGGAATACAGAGCAGGATGCAACAGTCAAGAGGGAGAAATAGAACAAAGGATTTAGTTTGTATCAGAAAAAGAGGGAGACATGATACAAAAAGGAAGATATGTAATGACAACAAGTTTTCTGTTTGGTATATAATTTTTGTGGTAACTAAGTTGATCAATTGATCAGTTTGGTTTGTCATCAATGCCAAAGAGGGAGATTGTTGGAAATGATTGAAAAGATATTTGAATGAAGAATGATGGAATTGGTAAAGAATGCTTTCAATCATTATTTTTTCATTGATGTCAAACTTGCTAACTATAGGAATGACAATTGCTTAAGTGATCCAAATACTATCATGTAGTTGATTGACAGGGAGGAGTTAATCAACAAGATGTAACTAGAACACCTAGAGAAATGTTGAAGTTATGATGTTGTAATGAAGTATAAGGATCAGCTAATACAATGATGAAATCATGTATTAATGACATACTTTAAGACACAAGGAATGGACACTACAAAATGCAAGAATTGACTAAACCATTTGCAAAGACTGACTAAGTTCATCTATGAGTGTCGAGCAATCCTTCAAGTGCCGAGCATCAGAAAAAGGTTGTGGATGCCAAGAAAATCAAGAATCATTCAAGTACTAAGTGATCCATAAAATTGTACATGTCGAGTAATAAAGATGTTCATATGCCAAGCTATACAGAATTCAACATGTATCGAGTAACTCAGGATCCAATAGGATCCAAGCACTACAGAGTAAATAGAAGCGGAGTGATTCAAGAAAATAGTAGAAGCCAAGCAATACAAGAAAGCTTTAGGTGCTGAGTAAATTAGAAACTACAGAGGATGCCGAGCAATCCAAACCCATTTAATGTCGAGCATCAGTAAACCAATGATGTCGAGTTGCTGCATTATTTGTTAAGTCAAAAGAATTGCCAAATCAGTAATGATAAGTTTGTTAAATTGAATTTTGTGAATCAGTTGGATGATAAGGATGATGAGTAGATGTCATGGAATTTTATGTAAACCATGCAAACCAATTCAAGGCAAATACTGATGGATTTTCTAGAAGAAACAGTTTGGAGGGAAAAAAAATTTGAAAATCAATTCAAATTGATAAGTGGGAAGACTTGAGTGGAAAATGAAGAATAGAACTTCCTTATAAGGAGTTACAGGTAAGAGATCAAGAGAGATAGAGTGATTTGGTCATAAGTGTGATCGTGTGAAGAAGCCAAGAGAAGGCTAGTGTAAAGTGTCAAGAAGAGGACATAGTGAGGAGTAAGCACAAAGCATCAAGACTCTGAGTTGATCAAGTGAGCATAGAGTGCATTGGCATAATGAGTGGAAGAACTCAAGGAGATAGATCTTGAAGGGTGGACAAGCTACCAGCACTGCAAGGATGAAAAGCCTAGCAAAGAAAAGAACTAAAGAGTGATTTGAAATCTGCAAGGTTAGAGTTGCAATCTTTATCAGGTCAAAACCTTTCTAATACTTTATTACCATTGTATTAGACATTGAAATCCTACATTGCTAGGTTAGCTTAATAGCTAGGTGGATAAGCCTCAAGAAAAGGGTAGAAGATCCCTTGGAGAAGGATAAGAGATCCTTAGGAGAAGGATAAGAGATCCTCAAGAGAAGGATAGGAGATCCTTAGAGAGGGATAAAAGATTATTTTGAGAAGGTGATTGTAAATCCCATGGACTTGGGTGGGCCTAATAGCTCTATGTAAATCCTTTAATAGGGTGGCATTCTAAGTTGAATGTTCTTAAGTCCTCTAATAGGGCACACTCCTAACAGGGTGTAGAAATCCTTTAACAAGGTCACATCTGACAGTGTGTAAAGCCTTTAACAGGGCAGGCCTTTAACAGGGCAAACCATCAGAAGTGGTTGAAATCAATTGCGTAGTAATTTTGTGGGTGTCATCCCCACCCTAGTTTTACCTTCTTATTCCTTGAGAGTTTTTGGGTTGCCAAAATCCTTTGTGTTATGAGGTGATGCATGTTTACTTTTCCTGATTGTTTAATGTTTAATTGCATGTATGATAATTTCAATTATATGCCATTAAGGATTTGACAAGAAAGTAAAAAGGCTAGTACTTCTAATTCACCCCCGTTTTATTAAAAAAATTGTATTGGACATTATTGGACCTTGAATAACTGATTCACCCCCCCTCTCAGTTATTCTAAAAGAATTCTAACATAACTTGTTTGGCCTTTACTAGATAACTTGGCCGCAATGATGACCTTATATTCTTGCCTAGTAAATGACTTGCAAATGACTAAGTCTTTGGTCAATATTAGACAACATAGGCTTAAAGATCAACAAAGTAACCCAAAAACATTTTCCTTAAATGTTTCAAAGATTATATTTTCTCCATGTGTCCACTTGAAATCCTTTCTATCTCCCCTCATATTTAAAGTTATAGCATTACAAATATAGCTGAAATTGTTGATACACTTTATGTAGAAACTTTCCAATCCATGAAATGATCTAACTTCTCCAAAAATTGATAAGTAGGAGATATTTTCCATAGTAAGTCAAATTATGATATTTTTATTAGGATTTAACTATGTAGATATTATTTTTCCACAATCCATAAGAAATCTTTGATGTGTTACTTCTGGGCAGATTGTGTGATAATTTTTGCATCAATCACACAATCTGCCCAGAAGTAACACAGCAAAGATTTAACCATGTAGTTTTTTATTCAAACTCGGTGGCCCATGTTTCATGAGTAGTGATTCACACAAATCCATCTCTCATGAGAATAAATGGAACACTTAGCACTCATTGGATCTAGGTGATGCTCATAGAGGTGAAGCACCAGGACTCCCCGGGAGGTCACCCATCTCCAAAATTCTCAGGTGTAGGCCAATCAAGAATAGCTTTTGCATTCTCAAGATCCATTCTCAAACTATAAACAAAAATTACAAAGCCAAGATACACAAGTTCCTCCTTCATAAAATAACATTTCTTCATATTTACCAACAACTTCTCTACCTTTAACTTCTGTAAAACTTTTCTGATATGCTCAAGGTGTTTTTCTTTAGTCTAGTTGTAGATTAGTTTATCATCAAGGTATAAAATCACAAACTTACCCAAGAATTTCTTCAAAACTTCATTCATCAACCTCATAGAAGTACTATGCATGTTAGTTAAACCAAAAGGAATAACCAACTAGTCATACAAACCTTCATTAGTCTTAAAAAAAGGCTTCCATTTATCACCTTCTTATATTCTCATCCAATGATATCCACTTTTCAAATCAATCTTTGTAAAATATTTTGCTCCACTCAATCTATCCATATGTCATCCATTCTAACAAAAGGAAACCTATACTTTACAATTGTCTTTTTTATAGCTCTAGAATCTGTGCACATTCTCCATTCTCCATTTTTTTAGGTTTTAATACAACAGGTACTACACAAGGACTCAAACATTTTCTAATCAAACCTTTCTCAAGAAATTTTTTCACTTATCTATTTAATTCCTCATTTTTTGTAGGTTTAAGTCTGTGTGGTGTTTTATTAGAAAAACTAGCTCTAGGTATGAAATCCATAGAATAACTTATACTTCTCATAGGAGCAATCCATTAGGAACATTATCAAAAATAATATCTAGAAATTTAACCAACAAAGATCTAACCTCTGGTGCATGCTCAAGTTCATCTTGTTTCCTAGTCTTTCTAGGGATCAAAGCAAAGAAAACATTTTACTTCTTCATGTCTTCCACAAACTAATTTCCTTCAACCAAACAAAATTTAATAAGCACACTAATTTTCTTGTACTTCCATTTTGTGACTCTTACCAACTTGTGTCATAGCCTTCAACAATATTTCTTCTTTTAGAGGGATCTCTACTTTAGGTACTTCAATATATTTAACAATTTCAACATATTCTTCTTCAGCTTTAGGGTTTCTTCTTAAGTCATTCAAGACATTTCAAGTCTCATTTCTCATATCATCTTGAATTCTTCAAATATATTCTCTAACCTCTTAAGGTTCATTCTTCTAGGTAGCATACTGACTTTCAACAAGGTGCAACTACCTCAATAATTAGCAATCTATACACCAACAAGGATCAACTTGTCTATAATAGGATTCCAAACAAAACTTGAATAAGTCCTATGTAATTATGAGCCTAAACTTCAATTTTCTACCTTGGAACCAAGGATTTCAAGTCTTCAAAATATCTCCAAGATCATATTAGCAACTATCAGATCCAACCACTTCTGACAAGTCACCAAAAAGATCAACCTCTAGCTCAATAATTAGATCAACAACCAACTTTGATACCATCTGATGTAGTACAAGGTAGGTGTACCTTCGAAGGAGTTGACCAAGACCCCAAAAAATATAACACAATAGAAGTATGCATGATATAATTGCAAGAAAACCACTCTATTATCAATAGATCTTCAATTACACCAAATGTTCACCATACATTCCACTGATTCATAAGATATCTCACATGATAAAATATATTATATGCCAGGTTTTAAGTGTTATAAATTTGTTCAACCCTCCCCTTAGGATTCATGACAAGGACATAACCACCTCCTGTGTACTATAAGTTGAGTGGTTGTATTAGGCATTGATAGATTGGTCTTTTGGTGCAATGGAAATCCCATTCTGACAAGTGGTATCAGAGCTTGGTCACCCATTTGAATCCTCAAACCCTTGGGTAATGATAAGGAGGAGATTGTTAGAAATGTGTTTAGTGGTCCCCTCGAGATTTGTGACAAAGGCTTAACCACCACATGTGTACTATAATTTGAGTGGCTGTATCAAGCATTAATAGATCAGTGTTTTGGTGCAATGACAACCCCATTCTAATAGTAAGGCCTTGCTAATTACGGCCAACTACATTCCAAATTATAGACCAAAGTATGCTATCCAAGCTTCCTCTAACTATCCTCTTGAATGATACTTCATCAATTACCTAATAAGACTCTAGGACATTACATATATAGCCATCAAGATACACAAGTTGGCTTAGAGTTCACAATCTCCAATAATAGGAAATGTATATTATAATATAGGATTGGCCCTCAATTAATTAATGACTAAATACATAATACATGAGATAACATTATGCAGCCTTGTGTATAAGTCCACATGTTAACCAAGTACCTAGATCCAAGAGTGCATAAGCTAACTATTAAATATAGAACCTCACTAAATTAAATATCAAACATCGTATGAAGAACAACATAAGAAATCAATACCCAAGAAGATGAAGCATAATTTCCATCAATTGTCACATTAAAGTATGTGCACTTAAGATAAGGATCCAAGATACATCCACAGTATGAATCCAAGCTCACATAATTTGGAAATAACAAATAAGAGTTTTTCAATATAAAATGTTAGATAAGTAACTGTAACAAAAAATAGTAAAAATGTTTTTGGGTGATGCAAGATTGTCAACTACCCAAGGATGCTCCTACATCAATGATAGAATTGAAGATATCACAAAAGGCTCAAGTAGGACTTAAGTGTTAAGTGATTAAAATTATATTTTATAATAATGAATAGAATAATATGGATTTATGGAGAAATAATATAATGATGCAATATATAGGGATAATTAACTAAGGATTTGAGAAATACAGATTGACAAGAAGAAAACAAACAAATATAAATGGAAATTCCTAAGTGGATCAAACTTGGAATTTTAATTTGATAGAAAATTGGGAAGTACAAGTTGCCTCAACTATCCTATACCTAGAAAAATGTCACTTTATCCCATCCTATACCCTTCAATTTTGCCTATAATTTATAGAGATAAAATATCATGTTTTATATATCTTAGATCTCAAAACCTAATTGTACTACCTATCCTTACACATAGAAAAATGAAGAAGAAAGATTGTAAAGAGTGGTTTTCCTCTATCAAACCCTTGTTTGGAATCAACCTTGAAATGGAATAAAGAAAATTAAAACATTTGGTCATAGACAAGAGGTTAAATTTGAAACATGAAGTATGCCATACCTTGCCTGCTTGGTAATAAGTCTAGACCTTGGGTGCTTACCTTCAAATCTTGACTTCACCTTGATTCCTTAAATTCCTAAGTATATGTGTGATATCTTGATTGAATGATGATTTGATCTCTTAGAAAATGCTTGATCATCAAAATGAAGAGATATAGGGTATTTATGCTCCTCTCACACATTTCAAGATTCAAAATTGAGCCATGTTGACCATGAGAGAAAAACATCCATACTTATTGTTTTTTCTCCCTATATTTCACTTAAGGGAGATGTTAGAGAATGTTTTTATCTTATTGTGTATATATGCTTGGTGTATCATGCACCTTTTATATTGTTGCATAAAAAAATTGTCCACATGCTCAAGAATATTTTGCATGCATAAGTGAATGGATGATTGCACATGCATGCCTAACTTAGGTTCACTTAGTTTACCTTAATTTAATTTATTTCAATATAGTTGGACTCTAATTTTATTTTTAGCTCCAATTATCATGCTCTAGTTATCTTTTTGTCTTTATTTCTAGAGACGTAGTTTTTATAAAAGAAGTTTATCATAAGTAATATAGGCATATTAATTCATTGTATTTCATCTTGTAGTCCTTTTGTTCTTGAGAAATATCCTATTAATACAACCAATAACCTCTCCCTTATTTCCTTCTTTATTCAACCTATGAAGAAAATAATCATCCGTGTACATTGGATAGAGGAAAAAATATAGTAAGACCAATTCATTTAACTTATTTGAGACAATAATATTTACTTTATATTTAACAATCACATCATCTACTCCACATTTATTATGAGGGAAATAAATTACTCTCATTTAAAAGTATTTAATTAATCTTTGAATATGGGTAGTGTCCTTAAACACTATAGAAACTAAAAATTGGCTTTTAATAAATTGTTAACTTGAATGGGCTAAAACTTGAGGTTGAACAATTTGGTTCCTTCTAGGAGGGAATTCTCTTATTAAGTTATGTTTCTATAAACATTAATAGTAAGAATTGGATTTATTTAAGTATATCACAATTATTGGTTAAAAACTATTGGTGTAACTAAATACTCTTAATTATATTCTACTTATGCTTACTTGGGATAATGCATTGCATAGTAGTTTTAATATTAAAAACCTAGAAGTTTGCATTGTATTCTTGTATGTGGTATAGGAGAAATTATACTTTAGGTGATTATCTATATGTTATCATAATCCAATTTATGTATGAGATCCACCTTTAGTGCACTTATCACATTGTTGCATATACATCATTGCATTATGGAGGATGATCCACCTTTAGCAGACATGTGATCCCACCTAGTGTGGCTGATAAGTTACATCTTTCTTATCTCCTATCTATCATGCCTTGAATACATAAATAGATACATATACATTATACACACTGATTATTGATTGTAGTTAATCCATAATTGATTGACCCAAATGGTCATATTATTTTTCTCTGTTGTGTTATTCATTGGGCTTCTAGATCTTGGAATGTTTTTAGTTTTTTTTTTAATGCATCAAATCAATTCTAACATGGTATTAGAGTCATTGGAGCATTCATTACATAGCCTTTTGGAGAGTCCTTACTTTATTTGTTGGAGGGAAATTTTGAAAAGTTATGGAGCAACATTTTGTAGGAGTGTCTAGAGTGAGATTCATATTCACCATTCCATTTTGGAGATCATTCCACTGAATTTTGACTATAAATTTGCCTATTTTTAATAAAAGTCAAATCAGGGGAAATTATTTTGTAAATTTGATTATATGACATGATCTGTCAGCAATAATAGTTTTGTGAGAAATTATATTTTTGTGGCAAGGTACATCCAAGTATACGACACTAACAAATTAAACAATCTAGATGAATTCACTATGGCATCATGTTTAAACATTATATAGAAGTCCCAATTGCTATGGATGCAAGATATAGTATTACAAGAAGACAAAAGTTTCAATAACAAAATACATTATTACACTATGAACTACTATCTATCATGTGCATCAACAGAAAACTCATATCGTACTAGTATGATATGCGATACATCCAACATTTGAGATTTTTGGTCATTGCATGCTTTGTACATGTTATCATATAAAAACAAGGAATGCATGCAGCTAAAGTCCCTACCTAAGGTAGGGAAGTAGGAGAAAGTGAATCTAGTCTCTTGATAATTAGTGGTTGAGCAATGTTTAATAGGGTTGTTAATCCACCTCATCATGAAAGTCAATTCACTAAAATCATTTCAACAACCATATAAGAAAAGAGAAACTTAGATCCCATGTAACCTCAATCATAAGAAAAGAGAAACATAGATCACATGGAACCTCAATCAAACACATATAGCATAAAATAAATCATTCTATATTGTGACGTGTATTTATAAACCCATATAATGATAATAATCACATATTAAAAAAAATAAAAAATTGGATTATAGTTGAAAATCAAGCACAACTTCACATTCCATACACAATAAAGCTCCACACTCCTAATTAGGTAATTTCCTCCTCATACTTTGTAGCTTACTAGTTTCATCCACCTTGTAAAATTATCAAAATAACTAAAAAGTAATGACAACCAATTCTGAAATGCAAGGGTTGAAGCTACTTGAATAAAGTCCTATAATCATAAATGAGTATACACATCATTAAAATTTTCATATAAGTAAGCACCACTCTAGAATATTGTATGATCCTAGGCTTTTACCATGTTCTAGGTACTTCCCCAAAAATTTAAGGACATTAAGTCACCTTTGTTCTAGAAATTCCCAAGGCAATACTTATGTTAGCTAACTTCAAAGCAAGACCATCATTCACACCATCACCTTTCATTAAAAATACTTCTTCATCATTTGTACTCAACATTTAGACTATATCCTTCTTATGTCTAGGCTCAAATATTGAGAAGACACAACCTCCAAGTTCTCTTAAATCTTCCCTCCTCAAATATTATATCAAAATTAGAAGCCTTACCAATCTTGATTTATCTAAAGATGACAACCTAATTGCAATAATAAATTCCTTAATTTTGTTTCTAATATCAATTAGATAGATGTAATTTCATCTACAATTATATTATATAGTCAACAAACCAACTTTATCATCATAAAATAAACTAAAATTGTATAACTAGATTTTTTATCTCATAATTTCATTTCTTTTTTTAATCTATATTATCAAATTTAAATATTCATGACATCTTTTTCAATTACCTACATAAATATTTGCATAAGGTGTCTATATTTTCCTTTCAATTTAGAGAGTGGAGCTTTGAAAATGCATTTGAAAGCAAGTTGTAATTTATCATATTATTTATACTTAAGATTATCATAGCAAATCAATTCAAACTAATTTCCATTAACTTTCTTTTATTAGCATGAATGTTGATGTTATTCCTATGGGGGAGTATCCTAGCATTGTTGGAGAGATGATATAGTGATCATACCGTGCATTCATGGCAGTGTTTGTCATTGATGTTAACATACATGTTATTCTATGAAGATTAATAGAGTAGTAGATAGAGATTGAGGTCATGTAGTTTGAGGATTGAAGATGAGGCTATGTGTAGTTAAGAATGCATTCTATAAAATGTCTTGATGATGTGGTTAAGTGTGCATGTAGAAATATGAAGACATATGACAGTTATTTGGTATTTATTAAAGACAGCATTCAGATGGAGTTCTAGAAAAAGAAATTGTTGATATTTTGGTTATTATTCCTAATAGAGATAAAATTTGGTTAAGCATGATTGTATAGAGGTATAAGACATGACGATGATGTAGTGGTCAAACACACACATCTCAATATGCATCGAGTAAAGAGTTACAAAGCTTATGAGCCGATAATTTGATTGTAATTATAAAAAGTTGTAATATTGTAATGTAACATATATTTTAATATATTAAATTTGTCCTATAGTGTAATTGTAAATTGGGAAAGCCTCAAGGCCAACTCAATAAGGATGTGTATAAAGGAAATATTATTTCCTTGTGGTAGTATGTGAAAATGAGAAATTGTGGAATATATGAGATCTAGTGCAGATAATTGTAATGTGAGTATGTGAACTTGTATGTGAGATCCAATGAATTTATTATTGAGTATCCTTTGATGATAAATTATTTGGTGCAATTTAGGCATGGTGAGAAGGTGGAGAGACTATATTTTGCAAAGAGGTTGTGGGTGGATAATTGTTTATTGGTATTATTCTAAAAATAATAGTATTAAGGCCAATTGGACGGTGAGTTTAGTGGTCTTGCCCCTGAAGTTGTTTGGGTAGTGGGTCCTTCTGACTTCCACAACTCCTAACAAGTTTGGCACAACTCCTAACAGAGTTGGAATTTCCTAACAGGGATTCAAAATCTCCTAATAAGGACTGATATGTACCAAATATAATTCATTGACTCGTAACAAGGTCCATCCTCTTACAAGGGACTTATAGATTAGTACATCATTTTGTGGGTACCATCCCCATCAAGGTTTTCTCTCTGATCAAGGGTTTACATAGTTAACAAACCTAATGTTATTGTGTATGTTTATCTTCTTATGGTTGTTGTACTTGTTAATTACATATTTTTTATTTAATAAGGTTAATAAGAGTTATGCAACTATCTTTTTGGGCCAATATTGTGTATAAAAAAATTTAACCAGCAATGTTTCAGATCATACTCCATGATCCATCATCAAGATGAGAGAGTGGAAGAATGTCATAAAGAATAAGATTGTAGACCAAAGGAGTATAAGAAGAGGGGGAAAAAGTGAGATAATAAGGTCAATCTACATGCCTCCCTTACTATCCCACTTTTTCCCCCTCTTCTTATACTCCTTTGGTCCGCAATCTTATTCTTTATGACATTCTTCCACTCTCTCATCCTAATGATGGATCATGGAGTATGATATGATATGTTGATGGTTAAAAAAAAACATTTATACACAATCTTGGCCCAAAAAGACAATTGCATAATTCATGGATTGTGGAAATCTCCTAACTGCAATTAAGAAGAGTTGTTTTAATCTAATAACTGGTTCAACTACTGCCCCCCCCACCCCCTCTCAGATATCTTGGTGGAATCTACTTTCTAACATCTTCCCCATTTAAAGCAAACAGAACATATTTAACATATTATTGATACAATTTTTAAATGCTATCTATTAAATGAGAGATGTTGTTACTACTTGACTTTTTGAAAAGGACAAAAACAAAATGCATGCAAGTTGAGAACCCTTACAAAAGGAAAACGAATTTCCAATTTTTTTAGCAAATACATTGTTTTGTAATCATGACATGGCACAATAGCGTTTTAATAAGTTTTTTCCAATCAAATAAAAACAAATAAGACAATAAAAATGCATTTTCTTTCCCTTACACTCATTCTGTGTTATTATTTATATTGGTTTATCATCATTTAATAATTGGTATTCATGGAAAAAAATTGTATTAATGTTTTTATTATGAAAGAAAGCAGATAAAAATTTGGTTTGCTTCTTTATCTAGTAAAAAACAACATTTTATATATATTCCAAATATTGTTTATAATAATTCCATATATAATGAAGATTTTTCATATATCTATAAATATATTCCAAATATATTATATCTATAAAATATAAATATACTAATTATTATAACTATTATCTTTATCCACAAAAGAACATTTTCCATATTTTGTTCTTATAATTTTTATCAATTATACAAATAAGAATGCACAAACAACATTAAATGTTTTTTGAAGAAAAATAATAAATTGTTCTTCATATTGTTAAAAAAAAATGTTCTCTTTAAAAGACCAGATTATTTGAATGTTAAAGGACTAAAAAAGTGAAGTGTGATGAAAAGATAAACAACAAGGTTCAATGAGAAGACATCATAAAATAGAAAAATATTCAAGCAGATGAGTAATTAGAGTGCTCTCAAATACTTATCGTTATTAGAACTAGGCCAAATTTGAACTTCATGAAAGAAAGAGATTAGCGAGATAGAGGGTTGTGAATGGTGGGTAGTGAGAGGAGACACGGCAATTTCAAACACAATGCATAATCATTCATTCTCTAAAGCTAAAATGAACACATTCAATGAATTTGGACTTGGGAGGGCGAGAGGAATGAGTCTAATTCATTGAAAAACACAAAACAATAGAAAGAAGACAATGAATAACAAGAGTAGCATTGCATCTCTATGAATGCCCATGTTTCATAAATGCCTTGTGTCATGTTTAGGTATGAACTAGTAGCTTTATATCAAAGTTGTAGTCTGGTGCAATGTTGATATGTGCAAAAGGGGCTTAATGACAAACACATAGAATGTAACCTACACATATGACCTTCCTACTCCCATTAAATTCAAACACACTATCTCAGAAAAAGGCCATTATAGGGTGGAGATTATAACATCTAATTTAGACCAAACATAAAAATTAAAAAAGAGATTGTGAAGCAATAGCATTTAGAAATAATGTTGAAATTATCTTTTTGACATTATTTCTCCCAAAGAATTATTGTGGTGTCCACAACACACGCCCCATTCCTCACTAGGAATGGGGACCCCCTACTTTTTTCGACTCTCAGACTCACATTTCGAGAGTCGGGAGAAGAAAGTTTTGTTAGAGTTAGAATTTTAGAATCAAAATTCAAAAAAATTAGAAAAGAAAAAATAACAAAAAATTGAAAAATTGAAAAAACATTAAAAACATTTTTTTTTTTAATTAAAAATTAAAAATTACAAAAATTACAACAAAAAAAGTTGTGCACGCTCCATAAGCGTCGCGCGCACACCAAATGGGTATCGCACGCATTCCATGGGCACCACAGTCAAGCATTGCGCACACTCCATGGGTGGTACCCATGCTAAATGGGTGCCACGCATGTGCCAAATGGGCGTCACGCATGCCATGAGCATCGCACACTGTGTCGCACATTGCGTTGGATGCCTACCTGCACGTGCTTTCGTGTAGCGCGTAATTCCAAAAATCCCACTCCTCTATGCACTCGTCCATTTTGCGCATGCACCACACCTCTCATTCACCTCCTGCGTGTCGCGTAACTAGTTTTTAGTTTTTTTTTTTATTTGGGTGTCATTAGGGTGTGTCTTAATTAAGCATTTTTCAACTCTATGGACTAATATTTGCTTCTCTTTGTAGGTTTAAAAGGTATCCTTAACTTGTCGAGGTCATAACTTTTGACTCAGAGCTTAGAAATCAGAACCATTTACACTATTGGAAAGAAGAATTGAAGATCTAATTTCAGTCCTTAAAATAGTGAGCCTTCAGCTGCCTAGTTTTAGGGATCGATGAAAGTTTCAACTTAAAATTTTGAGCAGAAGACCTTCGAAAAAGCCATTTAAAAATGCCTACAAAAATTTGTGAAAAAATATGAAAAAAGTTTCAAACATTTGATCAGCTGGATCACTTGGTTTTTCGTCAAGAAGGATAGGGCAGTTGGAGAGAAGACGAAGGTTGAAGATACAAAGGTTGGACACATGAAGTGGAATAGGTTCCTCATCTTATGCAGCTATTAATGACAAGATTTAACATAGGTGCCTTAGGATTTTAGATCAAAGAAGCAAGAGTTCAAGTTTATGAAAGTGATTGGCTATAAAGAGAGTATAAATCATCAAAAATGGGCAAAGAATATATACAAAAAGTGATCTAAAACCTTATTTGAGAAAAACCCAAAAATCATTTTCAAAATTAACAACTTTGATTTTTTGGTGATTTGAGCTATCGAGGTGCGTAGCTCCACAGGTACGTAGGTCTGCAGCTCCACACTTTTGAGCTCCGTAGGTCCGTAGCTCTACATTTTCATGTAGGTCCATAGCTCCACAATTTAGAGGTGTGCCGAAAGTTGACTACCAGTTCCAAAAATAGCACTTTCCATACATCAGGAATGTGTTTTGATGGCAAGTTAACTCTGACACATGCCTAGTGAAGGGCTAGCTTCTATTTTTAGCACCTCCATGCACTTCCACTTTGACTGATGGCTTCCTCCTACTTTCTCTCTCATGCTTTCTTTATTTTTGACATGTAAAGGGGCTCATGCATCCAATTAATGAATAAAATATGGATGGAGTCCCTCTAAGCACTAATTAGATTATCAGTTTGTATATATTTAGTTTGTTTTGATGTTTTAAAAGCATTTTATTGCATGAAGATATCTCTCACTCTCAACACAAATTGAGGAGATGATTTCTTATAAATATCCCATTGTAAAATGTAACACAGGCTGTTGTTATTATGCAACAAAGTTATGCTTTTGGTGCTTGCATTTGGAGTCTAGTGATTCTTGCCTGAATGTTGCATATTTTTGTGGATTTTATTCATGAGTTTGTGATTGAGCCAAAGGTTTATTGCATTGTTTCTATTTGTGCAATCTTTTAGTCCTAGTGTTTGCTATAGATATACGAATTCCACTAATGTAACGAGCTTGAGAAGAGATCACCCGATTGTGTCTACATAGCTTTTTATCTTGCATGAGCGCACTTTCCATGGCCTTGCGATTTGATGAAGAATGAAACATCATTCAATTTGTTAAAGATTCTCATCGAAAATTGCATCAGTGGATTCTAGGAAGCGTTGCTCCTATTTTCATTGGTTTCCTACTGATTTCTTCGAAGGTTTAGCTCGCAACGTGTTGTGCTCTATAGCTTATGTCTGTTTAGGAATTTCAATTTCAAGTTATTTCAATTTCATGTTATTTTCTTTTAGTTTTGTTAGTTGCTTTACTAACCCCCTATTAGAATAGGACCTCATAGTAGTTGCATTGTTAGAGTTGCATTCAATGAAAAATAGAAAATACAAAAATATTGTTCTTTTGGTGTGATATTTTGAGACAATGAATAGATTTACTTCAATTTTGAGATAAAAGAGTTTTAGAACCAGCAAAGGCCTCCTCATGAACACTCACAATTATCTTCTACTGAGCAGATTTTGGTACATTGCAAGACAAATACTGAACCTTGGAGTGGATCCTTAAAAAGATTTACTTTTCAATAGAGGAATTACGCAATGGATTCTTGCCATTAACCTAATGCAAAATGAATGCCCAACAAGAACCTAGTTAGGGTTCTTTAACAATATAACCACAAACATATCCACTATATTGGATTTTTACCTAAAATCCATTTGTAGGATATGCATTTTTCAAATGTTTTGGCTTGTGGAGGTGTAATGCTATTTGCAAGGTTTCTTAAATTTTCAAAGGACTTAAATATTGAAACATGTGCGATGACTTAAACAAAGCAAACTATGGGACTATCTATAAGCCAAGACTATATTTATTTAAATATTTTATCTTTTAATTCATAGCTATGTAATTCTTGCTTCTCTTGGCATTAGAAGATTAAATGTGATAGTTTAATCTTTATTATTTATGAGCGAAATAACACAATATTTAAATTTTTAGAACATATCCAATCTTCAATCATTCATGCAGTGGCATACAGCATGCCAGCTTGGAAAGAAGACCATAATCATTTATCATCATCCAATGTAGTCATCAAAATAGACTCAAAAACAAGGATATTGGCACATTACTTTGGCCTGAAAAAAGTGATTTCTTGATTTTTTTAAACAATTTTTAAAATTGAAAAATTCATATTTGGTGAAGATCCAATAGAGAAATCACTCAAAGATTTTACTTATTTATAAAATTGGAGGACATCTATATCTTAATAATAAATGCAATGAAAGAGTCTCAATTCAGTAGAGGATAGCACCCAAAATCATGCATATGACAAGAAATTGATAACATATGAGCTACATAGCACATATAAGGATGCAAAACCAAATTCACCATCGAACAATTTGAATAAATATGAATACAAGTATATTATAAATAGATTTCAACTTGCCTAAAATCCCAAGCCAAAAAAAACTATCATATTTGGAAGTTCTAATAATTATAGAAGAACATAACTTCCTGAATCACTTTGCAACTTACACAAATTTGACGACTAATTGCAAATTACATTACATTAGGTAAAAATAAAGAAAATTGTCTTATGTGAGTGCATATATCTCTGTGTTAAAAGTGTGTAATGAAAGTATAGATAGGGAACTTCGAAGTTAGAAAACATACCTCTTATATGTATGTATATATTCAAAGTGTATACCACCACTTCAACAAACCTCCATGATAGGCTTTGTTTTTTTGCTTCATAAAGTTATATGCCTACAAAACTAATTATATGTGTATATATAAATTTTCATTTTGGGGATGCTAATTTTAGTAATTTTTTTTGGAATGGGAGGAAGCAAATGTTGAGGAAACTATCAATGCATAAATTTTCTTACATGCATAAGGTCTTCATGTTTTCGGTAGTTTATGAGATTTTTAGATGATTTTCTTATTCTCTATGTATGGCTCTTGCTCAAAGTTTGGAACCAAATGTTTACTCTTAAATGTAACCATTTTGTTATTTATCCCCACTTCTTAAATGATTTATTTCAGATCTCGGAGAACCTACATGTTTGAAGGAATTTCATACTACTTATCAATCAACGCAATTTTAAAGACAAATCCTTTTTCAACCTTGTTTATAAATTTTGAGAGGATATTCCATATAAAAGAACTTGAACAATGTAAAAACAAAACAATGAAGTGCAAGATATTAGAGATGAAACATACATTTGACTGAAGCATGGTCTTGTTTATTTGAGACAACCAATAAAGCATGTAAAATGACAAATATCAAGAGGAATAACACAATGGATGCCATAATGTGGTCTTGAATACCAAATTGGTGCATTGGTGGTCTTGACTTAAATGATAACCATTACATCTACCTTTAAATTGATAGTTATCTCTCTAATATTTATTGAGACTTTTCAAATTGTACAATCTTCAAAAATATTAGTTGAAAATCGGGAATATACAACCTAAAACAAATATTTTGCATATTTTTTCAAAATAAAAAATTACTATTATATCCTATACATAAGATATACAATAACATAAAACAACCATTTTGCATATTTTCTCAAAATCAAAGTTTTCCATTCTATCATGTATATAAGATAAAAATTAAAGCTAACAATAATCTATGTGATGCATTGATAATAATTATGATTCAACTAAATTAAAAATTATGCCATCTCCTTAAAATGGAAATTTAAGATTTCTTGAAATTGCTTACAAATTAGTAAAAAATGCCTAGAATTGTTCTAAAAAATCCAGTGCTATAAGGTTTTCTTTGCTAAATGTCATGGTGTAACAACTCCAGGCACCATTTTTGCCAATGTGTCACCATTTTTTTTCCTACAGAAATCTCAAGTTCAACCCTCAAAGGTTAAATGCCCAAGAAGCCCTCATCAGTTTGTACAACTTAACTGACCATCACACAATTGTAGCCTTCTTTGATGACATCCTCAAACTAATCTAAAAGCAAGATGGATTTTGTTACAATAGAGTGTAAACTAATAGAAACTTGAGATGGTTTCTTCTTTCTCCCCTAACATAAGAGGGAAAATCATGTAGAAGTAAAGTGGAATAAACCTCCAAATAACCTCCTTTCTTGGAGTTACACATGGAAGATTTACCTAAAAAATAACAAAGAACAAGAGGCCATATGCAACATCATAATAGGTATAATTATTTCACTTCACATATGAAGAAAGCAACATTCATGGTTGTAAGGCCTTCCAAGTTGTAGCCATATACAATGAGAATTACAAAATCAAAGTCCAAGCTTGCATCCTCTATCTTCTTCACTCGAAGATGATCTTCCTTCTTAGATCTAACCAATCTTCTTATATAACCAATTGAGCCACAAGTTAGCTAGTCAAGCATTTAATTACATTATAGGTCCAATCTTAGAAGAGTAAACCAAAACCCAAGAAAAGGACAACAAAAGATCATGCGTCCTTAAGGATAGGTCCACACAGGAGTTAGGAGTTGGCACACAATTACACAAGATGCCACTTCATCATACAAATTTTTTCCAAAGGAAGCAATGTACCTTGCTAGATGAAAACTACAAGAAATAAAGATCACAAAGAATGGCACAAGACTCAAAGAATATGAAACCTTAGAATGTGCACTTAGGAAAATGATCTAGAATAGGTCCCCAACATGATAGTAACTATGCACAACCTAAAACGAAAAGCAGCAATGGCTACTTTACAAACAACAAATTGGTACAGAAATAAGAAATATTTTTTGGTTGATGCAAAATTGCTCAAAGACCCAAGATTTTCTTGCATCGAAAACTTGGGGTTAATTAAGAACTGATGTCCACATCAGGCATTACTAATATTCTAACCTAAATTGTAAACATCCAACTTAGCTTGTGTGATCCATGAATTTTCTTTCACTGGTTTGTCTATCCACTGAACTAGGTATTCTGTGTAGTTTTTTCCTCTAGTGCTCTTTCTTATTTTAATATTCAATATATTTTTAATATTGTATGTATTATTCATAGGTTAATCAAGGTTTTATGTCAATTCATCATCTAATTCAAAATACTCAAAGATATCTGCATTATTGAATATAGGTGAAATATCCATATCTTCTGGTAACTCAACTCCAAAAGCATTTCCATTGTCAAACTTTCTCACAAAAAATCAAGGACCAAATTTCTTCATCTTTAGCTTGTTGTAGATACCAAATGGGAATTTTTTTTTCTTCAAATGAACCATAACCTCATCTCCAACGTCAAAAGTTTTATGCCTTTTTCTCTGATTTGTTCTCTATTTATATTTGAAATTACTATTTTCCAAATTCTCATTCACTTCCTCATGCAAAATCTTTATGAAATCTACAAATTCCTCACCTTCAATGCTTCTTTTTGTCTCGGTGTTTAGATCTCTTAATTTAGTAGTTCCTTTAAGATTTATTTCAATAACAATCTCAAAAGGTGTCTTCTTAGTGCTCCTATTCACAGAATTGTTATATGTGAACTCTTCTTGTACCAAAACCAAATCCCAATTAGAAGGCTTATCTCCAACCAAACATCTCAACAAGTTACCCAAAATTTTATTTACAACCTCAATTTGTCCATCTATTTTTAGATGAAATTTAGAACTAAACTTCAACTTTCTATTCAACTTCTTCTAAAGTGTCTTCTAGAAATAACCAGTAAACTTAGTATCTTTGTCTAAAAAAATTGTCTTAGGAAAACCATGCAATCTTACCACTTATTTAAAGAATAATTCAGTTGCATGTACTACATCAGATGTCTTCTTACAAGGTATGAAATGAGCCATCTCTGAAAATTTTTCAACCACTACAAAAATAGAATCATTACCTCTATGAGTTCTATGTAAACCAAGAACAAAGTCCATACTAATATCTTTACAAGGTTTACTAGGTACAAGCAATGATGAATACAATCCCAAATTTTGACTAGTTCCTTTTGTTGTTTGACAAATTCAATGACTTCTAACCAATCTCTGCACATCCTTATAAATCTATGGCCAAAAGTACCTATCAAAAATCAACATTATTGTTTTATCAATTCCAAAATGTCCATCAAGTCTGCCACTGTGCTTCTTCTTCATGATGTTATTTTTCATAGATTGTCTAGGTATGCACAACTAAACTCCTTTAAACAACATGTCTTCCTAAATGAAATAATTTGTCTACTTATCTCCCATGATCTAATCTTTATAAGCTCTCCCAGGCTATGAAAAAATAGGATTAGTTTCATACAAGTATTTCAAATCATCAAAACCAAGTACCTCAACTACATCTCTATTAGCAAACTCTTGCTTCAACTCAAAGCATTGACAACTTTATTTGATTGTCCACTCCAATGCTTCAATTTAAAAGAAAAGTTCTGGAAATACTCAATCCACTTCATATGTCTCTGATTCAACTTATTTTGACTTCCCAAATACTATAAAGCTTTATGGTCATTGTACAACACAAAATCTTTAGGCATCAAATAATGTCTCCATTTCTTAAAAGCTTGAACAATAGCATAGAATTCTTGATCATAAACTAGATATTTTCTCTTAGCATCATTCAAATTCTCACTAAAGAAAGCTACATGTCTTCCTTCTTGACTCAAAATGACTCCTATGGTACTTCCACTAGCATCATGTTCAACTTGAAAGACTTTACTAAAATCAGGCAAATAAAGCATAGGTGATTTTGCAATCTTTTATTTCAATGTTTCAAAACTATTTTGTGTTCTATGTGTCCATTTGAAATCCTTTTTATCCCCTTTCATAGTTTTAGACATAGCATTACAAACATAACTAAAATTTATGATAAACTTCCTGTAAAAAAATTTCCAATCCATGAAATGATCTAACTCCTTGAACATTCTTAGGTGTAGGCCAATGAAGAATAGCTTTTACCTTCTTAGGAACATATAGAAGTTGGTGTACAAAATAGATTGAAAACCCATCTTCATAGAAGCCACAACAATCACTTGCAAGCAAATAACTTGTTACATGGAAGAATGAAGCAATGAAGAGAAGAGTGGCTCTCAAGATGAAATTTATATTCAAGAGAGGAACAAAATGAAAAATAAGTGTTACAAAATACAAGGGGATCAATCCTTATAAAGGATATCAACCAAACCACTTTATGAACACTAAATTTGACCTAACCCTAAAGGGATTATATGACATTTAATAAAAGGAAATTTTTATTAAATGTCACTTGCATGATTCACTTTGAATGTCATCCACATGAAGTGACAAAAGTCAAGCTTCAATAGTGATTGAATAGTGATTTGCAATAGTGAAATCTTAAGTGTAGATAAAGATAATTAACCTTTACTCTAACACCCCCCCATTAAGACAAGTGACAATGCAACTACAAACAATGCAAAAATAGAAAGGTAACTATAATGCAAACTTGGTTCCCAACAACAAGGCCTGATTAGGTACCCAATCACAACCAAAACTCTATAAAGCAGAGAGATCAAGAAAACCTAATGGGGAAAAATCTACTCTAAAAAGAGATAGTTGAAAAGAAACTAGTGAAGGACTACAAAAGCCTCTAACTAGAGAATTGCTCTAGAAAATAGGAACAATGAGTGATCACTGAAGCATGAAGAAGCTGCAAACTCTGTCAAAAAGAAACTGTTGATGTGAAGATCCTCCATGGCAATAAAACCTGACCAGGTAGAGAAGACTGTGATCTATTGTTGGAATTTTTTTAGAATAACTAAGAGGCGGGTGAATCAGTTATTCAAGGTCTAGATGTACAAATAAAACTTTTCTCACAATTCAGTGAACCCATAAAACATTTGTACCCGTACATGCATTTATTATGTATCTACTAAAACTTATACGTTACTGTCAAATCAACTTATAGAAATGTAAAGCATGAAAGACAACACATTCATCAACACATATGACACGATGATTTAACGTGAAAACCCAATTTGGTAAAAACCACTAGTAACATGCTACTCATTTTCACTCTTCTGAAGTAATGCTATGTGAAAGGCCAACCATGTTAAAGGTTACAATACACGTTGTTAAATGTGACCCAATTAAGGGATTTCAATCACCTTGTTAAAAGTGAGCCTCATAAGAGGACTTTAGGCCATTCACTTGGAATTCCACCCTATTAAATGTTTTTCCAATGATTGTTAAGTCAACCTTAATCCAAAGGATTTACCCTAGACTGATACAATTGTTAGAGAGTAATAGTAGAGCTTTGATCTGATACAACTTACAACTTCACTTGCAGATTACAAATCTTTGTTCAGTCCTCCATTTTACTTGGCTTTCATTCTTTGTAGCTCTAACAGCTCATTCACCCTTCAAGCATTCATCTCCTTAAGCCTTCTTGCTTAGTACGCAATTGCAGACACTTCTCTTGGGTCACTTGATGAAGCAAAACCATTAATTCCTTCTCCTCCTTAGGTTCTCACACATGACACCAATCTCTCTAATTCTTTTGCTTTATGACAAGACATTCCTATATAAAGAAAATTAGGATATTTTCTCGGTCATTTTCCATAATCTAAATTAGGGTTTTTGATGGATTAGGTAGGATACAATGTAACTACCCCATATCTTGTCTTCGTATCTTCCTCTTGGTTCACAAGTTCCAAGAAAGCAAACTTGTCAGCTTATTTGGTGAATCTACAATTTTTTTCATAATGCAGTAGCTCGACATTATTAATTCTCTGATGATCAACACATATTGCATCACCTGGCATAAACTATAAAATCACTCGAAATCAATTGGATTTTACTAGTGCTCAGCATCAACTGAAATTCACTCAACATCTACTATCTTTCTTAGCATCCACTAGAGTTTGCTTTCACTTAGCTCCAACAGACTTTCTGCTTGGCCTGTACTAACTTTTCTCGACAACTACTATCCACTCGATCAAGCTTGGTAGACAAACTTTATTTAACTTGTTCTTCTAAACTTTCTAAGTGTAGCTAGCCATTTTGTAACCTTAAGCAAATCATCAATACATCATGTTATCATTGTCTTAACTGATCCTTGTACTTCATTACATAATCATAACTCAACCTTTCCTCTAGGTGCTTTTGTTACATCTTGTTGATCAAATCCTCCTCATTAATCAACTAAGTGATAGTACTTGAATCATATAAGCAACTATCTTACCAACAAATAGTAGGTTTGACATTAGTGAAAAAATAATGATTGAAACACATAACAATCTCCCTTATAACGATCTTTCTAATCAATGATCTTTTTAATCAAATTTCAACAATCTCCCTCTTTAGCATTAATTGCAAACCAAATTGATCAACCAAGTCAATCAAATGATAAACATCTTGTTCAATCAAACTAACTAGGTTAAAATAGTAAGACAATACCAAAAAGAAAACTTGTATTGAAATTTCTCCCTCTATCAGCAACTTCCATCTTCTGATTAGGTTACAAAATATAACTCCCTCTGAGTTCCTTCTTATGCTTCTCTTTCATACTTAATTGATCAATAGAATATCTCCCTCTGATAATGATCCTTCTAACTCTCTAATCAATGTCTCCCTCTTTGTTCTAATCATTTCTCTGATTTCTTTCTCCCTCTCTGATCTTTTGATCAGTTTCTACTATTTCTCCCTCTTTCTTTCTTGATCTTCTGATGATGTACATTCTTCATTATTCCTCTTGCACTTGATTAGTTTAATGTACTTTCTCCCTCTTTGACAACAATGCCAAAGATATATACCAAACACTTGGCATCTTTAATACATGTAGATATAGGCTTTTGTAGGTTCTTCAATTTCTCCCTCTATCACCTTGCTTGTGATTGATTTGTAGTTCCAATTCTATGATTACTTTAGGCAATTCCTAAAGTAAGATCCACTACATCAATTTGTATTATATGAACATTAGCTTGTTTGATGCAAGGCACTCCCTCTATCTCTTACATAGCCTTTGATAGGGGTATCATCTCTAGTTTACCTCTTAGATACTCATGAGCATCCTTAGGTAATGATTTTGTGAAGATATCAGCAATTTTCTCCTTTGAGTTAACATATTCCATCTTCACCTCTTTGTCTTGAACTAACTCTCTTACATAGTGATACTTGATTGCGATGTGTTTTGTCTTTGTGTGCATCACTGGATTCTTTGATATATTGATAGCACTTGTATTATCACAATAAAGTGTCACTAGTTCTATGATTTCTTCCTTCATTCCTTTGAGTAGCTATTTGATCCATACAATGCTTGTGCAATTTACAATAGCAGTAATATATTTTGCTTCAGCAGTAGATTGGGAAGTACAATTAGTTTTTGTTAGTTATTTTTCCTAAGAAGAATGCTCCTCCACTAGTGCTCTTTCTATCATCAATCTTACCAGCCCAATCAGCATCAATGTAGGCTCTCAGTTCAAACTTTTCATTCTTCTTGTAGTATAAACCAAACTCTTTTGTTCCTTTTAAGTATCTCATTATTCTTTTCATAGCCATCAAGTGATTCTCTCTCGGATTAGCAAAGAATCTTGCAACTATCCCCACAGCTAATGCAATATCAGATCTATTATGTACTACATATTGCAATTTGCCAATCATAGATCTATATAATGTTTGATTTACCTCAGCTGAATTATCATTCTTTGACAACTTGTGTCCTATCACCATAGGTGTACTTACAGGTTTGGAATCCTCTACTCCAAATTTCTTTAAGATCTCTTTGACATATTTTAACCGAGTGATGTATATTCCATACTTCATCTGATATACTTGTAATCCTTCAAAGAATCTAATCTCTCCAAATATAGACATTTCAAATTCTTGCTTCATCTAATTTGCAAAGTCCTTACACAAAGCATCTTGTCCTCCAAATATGATATCATCAACAAATATTTTAGATAACAAAATTTCTTTTCCTTCTTTTGTCTTCATGTACAAATTGTTGTTATGATCAGTCCTTTCAAATCTAATTTTCACAAGATAAATATGAAGTCTCTCGTACCATGCTCTTGGTGCTTGCTTCAATCCATATAGGGATTTGAGCAGTCTACATACCATGTTCTTATTATTTTCATCAACAAATCCTTCTAGTGGTTCTATGTAGACCTCCTCTTCTACTATACCATTCAAAAATGCAGATTTAGCATCCATCTGATAAACTCTGAAACCTTTGTATGCAACATAGGCAAGTAGAATTCTTGCTCCTTCCATTCTTGCAATAGGGACAAATGTCTCACCATAGTCAATTCCTTCTTCCTGTGCATATCCTTTGCAAACTAATCTTGCTTTGTTTCTTGTCACTTCACCATTCTCATCTAGCTTTTTTCTGAATACTCACTTGGTGCCAATCACATTCTTGTCTTCTAGTCTAGGAACTAGACTCCATGTTTTGTTCTTCTCTATTTGTTGAATTTCTTCTTCCATAGCCTTGTACCAGTCATCATCTTCTAATGCATCTTTTACTATCTTAGGTTCCTTCATGCTTAACAAATATGATTCACTTCTCAATCTATTTCTTGTCATTGGCCTTACATCTTTGTTTCCAATAATTTGATCTACAGGATGATGTCTTTTGACATATTTGGATAGTCTTGGCTCAGTTCTTCTAACTACATTTTGTCTCTTAGCTTCAATGTCACTAAGTACATCTTTGTCAAGTATTTCAACATCTCTTTCATGTATACTAACCTCAGAAGTAGAATGTGCATTTTCTTCATTTTTCAACTCAGCATCTAAATGTAGCTTAGTTCTTAGATGCAACTTGACATTCACAAGTTGTGACTTGGTAGTTACTGAGACTTGCTGTTGGTTTGCAACTTGATTTGTAGCATCTTCTTCAGCAAGCATTCCTTCATAGAAGTATACAAATGATTTGTATTCTTCTAGTTCTTTCATAGGTTCAGCCTCATGTACTCTTCTAAATTCATCAAAATTCACATTTACACTTTTCACAATTTTGTTAGTGTTAGTATTTAAATACTTATAGGCTTTGCTTCTTGTGGAGTAACCAAGGAATATACCACCTTCACTTTTTGCATCAAAATTTCCATTCCTAACATCTTTAAAAATATAACATTTTCTTCCAAATACCTTAAAGTATTTTACATTAGGTGGATATCCATACCATAGTTCAAAAGGTGTTAAATGAGTACCTTTCTTGACTTGCACATGGTTTAAGGTGTATACAGTACTACTTACAGCTTCTTTCCAATATTTTAGAGCAATATTCTTTTCCATCATAAGTGTTCTGGCATAGTCCATTATAGACCTATTTCTTCTTTCAGTAATTCCATTTTGGGGAGGGGTCCTAGGTGCAGATGTTTGTCTTTTGATTCCTTTGTCATTGCAGAACATCTCAAACTCATTTGAAGTGAATTCTTCTCCTCTGTCTAATCTCAAACATTTTAGACTTTTACCTATTTCTTTTTCAACTCTTGCCAAGTACCACTTAAACATTTGAAAAGCATCAAATTTCTATTTTAGAAACATGATTGTCATCATCCTAGAGTAATCATCAACAAATAGCAATATGTACTTATCTCCTCTATAGATTTGCACTTCAATAGGTCCACACAAGTCAGTATGAACAATCCCTAGTATTTCTTTAGAGGTATAAGCTTTACTTTTAAAGCTTTACTTTGTCATTTTACCTAGCTAACATTGTTTGCATACTATATTATCAGGTTTCTTCAACTTAGGAAAACCTCTAACTCTTTTCATGCTACTGATACTAACCAGATTATCAAAATTAACATAATATAATCTTGTGTGTCAAAGTCATATATCATCAAATTTTGCAATAAGACAAGTAGCATCATCTATATCCAAATAGAATGGATTACTTCTAGTTTGATCACCTTTTCCAATCAGCTTCCCATTTGTGTCATATATCTTGGCAGTTTTATTTTCAAATTCAACCTTGTATCCCAAATTATTCAATTGTGACACACTTAACAAGTTATAATTTAATACTTCAACATAGTAAGCATTTTCACATGAAATCTTGTTTGTGAGTTTGATAGACCCTTTTCCTTTTATCAAAAATGGTGCATCATTACTAAACCTTACATTATTTCCATCATAACAAGTTAAGGTAACAAACTTACTTTTGTCTCCAGTCATGTGATGTGAGCATCCACTGTCAATGATCCATTTATCATTCTTGTTCACACAAGTCACAAGTGCAGTTGCCTCATCCTCATCAAATTCGTCCTTCATTGCAACATATACCACTTCATCATCATGTTCATTAGAGTCATGTTCATTAGCAATGTAGCATGACTTCTTGCCTTTGTCTTTGTTGTCTTTGCCATCATCTTCTCTTCTATTTTTGTGCTTGTTTCCTTCTCTATAGTTGATAAGTAGAAGATAATTTCCACAACAAGTCAAATTATGATATTGCTTTCAGGATTTAACTGTGTGATTTTTGAGTCAAACTCATTGACCCATGTTTCATGAGTAGTGATTCAACATGAATCCATCTCTCATTAGAATAAATGGAACACTTAGCACTCATTGGATCTAGGTGATGCTCATAGGGGTGAAGCACTGGGACTTCCTAGGAGGTCACCCATCCCAGTACTACTCCAGCTTGAGCGCACTTAACTACGAAATTTCCTCCATAGTTAAACCCAAAGCTTGTAACCCCATTTGCAAAACCTTCACCAAGTGTTGTGCCTTGTAACCATTCATTAGATAGCACCTTAAGCTCATTAATTGATAAGTAGGAGATAATTTCCACAGCAAGTCAAATTATGATATTGCTATCAGGATTTAACTGTGTGATTTTTGAGTCAAACTCATTGACCCATGTTTCATGAGTAGTGATTCAACATGAATCCATCTCTCATGAGAATAAATGGAACACTTAGCACTCATTGGATCTAGGTGATGCTCACAGGAGTGAAGTAGTTAAGCATGCTCAAGCTGGAGTAGTATTGAGATGGGTGACCTCCCAGGAAGTCCCAGTGCTTCACCCCTGTGAGTATCACCTAGATCCAATGAGTGCTAAGTGTTCCATTTATTCTCATGAGAGATGGATTCATGTTGAATCACTACTCATGAAACATGGGTCAATGAGTTTGACTCAAAAATCACACAGTTAAATCCTCATAGCAATATCATAATTTGAGTTGTTATGGAAATTATGTCCTACTTATCAATTGATGAGCTTAAGGTGCTTTCTAATGAATGGTTCACAAGGCACAACACTTGGTGAAGGTTTTGCAAATGGGGTTGCAAGCTTTAGGTTTAACTATGGAGGAAACTTCCTAGTTAAGCGCGCTCAAGATGGAGTAGTACTCGGATGGGTGACCTCCCAGGAAGTCCCAGTGCTTCACCCCTGTGAGCATCACCTAGATCCAATGAGTCCTAAGTGTTCCATTTATTCTCATGAGAGATGGATTCATGTTGAATCACTACTCATGAAACATGGGTCAATGAGTTTGACTCAAAAATCACACAGTTAAATCTTGATAGCAATATCATAATTCTCTATAGTTCCTTTTCTATGTACACCTTATAGAAATATGACCAACTTCATTGCAGTTGAAACAAATGATGGGTAACTTGTCTTTTCCTCTGTGAAATCTTCTTGCCAGTAGTGCTTCCAATTGTTCAATGTCTTCCTCATCTATATTGCTATCACTGGATGCATATTTTATCTTTCTTTTCTTCTTCTTCTGCTTTGCCTCCTTAGAATCCTTTAATAACAATTTAGCTTTCAAATTTGATTCAATACTCTCTGATTTTTAATTTTCAAAATTAGATAGCTCAAAAGTAGTGAGTCTACCTACCAGGCCTTCAAGGGTTAGATTATTTCTTGGTATACATCTCAACTCTTGGATTGCAGAAACTCTAATAGCATAAATAGGCAGTAATGTCCTCAAAACTTTACTCAGCACAATATCATCATCTATTTGACCAGTAGCACCTTTTATTGCACTAACAATTTCCTTTATCCTAGCAACATATTAAGCAATATTCTCACCTTCTTCCATTCTCATGTCATCAAACTTACCTCTAAGACTCTCAGACTTGGCTCTTTGAATATTTTTGTCTCCTCTATAGATGGTGGTCAGGGCATCCCACATCTTCTTTATAGTGTCACATCCTTTGATATCATCAAATTTGACATAGCTTAGGGTACAGGCAATCTCCAACATCACCTGATTATGTTCTTTCTTTTTCTTCATATCTTCACAATTAGGGCTCCTATTGGATCAACATGCTCCACTATAATGGAAGAGTGTGCATGATCTCCAAGTCCTCCAAGGTGTAGCTTCATCAAACTTTTCCATGCAGGAAAGTTATCTCTATTGAGCTTGGGTACTTCTCTTTTAGAGATCTTGATCTTTGTGCTTTTAGTACCTTAAAACAAGTCCTCTTAAGCAGATGCTCTTATATCAATTGTTGGAATTCTTTTAGAATAATTGAGAGGGGGGACGAATCAGTTATTCAAGGTCCAAATGTACAAACAAAACTTTTCTCACAATTTAGTGAACCCATAAAACATTCATACCCATGCATGCATTCATTATGTATCTACTAAAACTTATATGTTACTGTCAAATCAACTTGTAGAAATGTAAAGCATGGAACACAACACATTCATTAGCACATTTGACACAATAATTTAACGTGAAAACCCAATTTGGAAAAACCACCAATAACATGCTACTCATTTTCACTCTTCTGAGGTGATGCCCTGTAAAAGGCCAACCTTCTTAAAGGTTACAATACACACTGTTAAATGTGAACCAGTTAAGAGATTTCAATCACCCTATTAAAAGTGAGCCTTGTTAGAGGAGTTTAGGCCATTCACTTAGAATGCCACCCTATTAAATGATTTTCTAATGACTTTTAAGTAAACCTTAATCCAAAGGATTTACCCTAGACTGATACAATTGTTAGAGAGTAATAGTAGAGCTTTGATCTTATACAACTTACAACTTCACTTGCAAATTACAGATCTCTATTTAGTCCTCCATTCTACTTGGCTTTCATTCTTTACAGCTCTGATAGCTTATTCACCCTTCAAGCATTCATCTCCTTAAGCCTTCTTACTTTGTATGTCATTGCAGACACTTCTCTTGGGTCACTTGATGAAGCAAAACCCTTAATTCCTTCTCCTCCTTAGGTTCTCACACATGACACCAATCTCTCCAACTCTTTTGCTTCATGACCATACATTCCTATATAAAAGAAATAAGGATATTTTCCCACTCATTATCCATCATCTAAATTAGGTTTTTTGATGGATTAGGTAGGATACAATGTATCTACCCCATATCTTGTCTTTTCTAAATACTTCTCTTAGAATCCATTTGAATTCGCCTCCAAACTGATTTACATCAAATTCTGTACCACCAGCTCATCAATCTTATCTTCCTCCTAGTTCACAAGTTCTAAGAAAGAAAACTTGCTAGCTTATATTTGGCAAATCTATGATTTTTGTCATAATGCAGCAGCTCGGCATTATCAATTCTCTAATGCTCGGCACATACTATGTCACTTGGTATAGATTGTAAAATCACTTGGCATCAACTAGATTTTACTGGTGCTCGGCATCAACTAGATTTTACTGTTGCTCAGCATCAACTGAAATTGACTCAGCATCTACTGTCTTTCTTAGAATCAATTAGAGATTGCTTTCACTCGGCTCCAACTGACTTTCTGCTCAACTTGTACTAACTTTTCTCAGCACCTACTATCGACTCGATCAAGCTTAGTAGACTAACTTTACTCAACTTGTTCTTCTAAACTAAGTGTAGCCAACCATTTTGTAACCTTAAGTAGATCATTAATACATCATGTTGTCACTATCTTAATTGATCCTTGAACTTCATTACATAATCATAACTCAACCTTTCCTCTAGGTGCTTTTGTTACATCTTGTTAATCAACTCCTCCTCATCAATCAACTAAGTGATAGTACTTGAATCATATAAGCAACTATCTTACCAAAATATCGCAAGTTTGACATCAATGACAAAATAATGATTGAAACACATAACAATCTCCCTTATAACGATCTTGCTAATCAATGATCTTTTCAATCAAATTTCAACATCTGTATGAGTGCTTGATGACACTACCAAAATATAGCAAGTTTGACATCAATGACAAAATAATGATTGAAACACATAACAATCTCCCTTATAACGATCTTGCTAATCAATGATCTTTTCAATAAAATTTCAACATCTGTATGATTTAATGTAAAAACCTAATTTGGGAAAAACCACTAGTAACATGCTACTCTTTTTCACTCTTCTGAAGTGATGCCCTGTGAAAGGCCAACCCTATTAAAGGTTACAATACACACTGTTAAATGTGACCTGGTTAAGGGATTTCAATCACCCTATTAAAAGTGAGCCTTGTTAGAGGACTTTAGGCCATTCACTTGGAATGCCACCCTATTAAATGATTTTCCAATGATTGTTAAGTAAACCTTAATCCAAAGGATTTACCCTAGACTGATACAATTGTTAGAGAGTAGCAGTAGAGCTTTGATCTGATACAACTTACAACTTCACTTGCAAATTAAAGATCTCTATTCAGTCCTCCATTCTACTTGGCTTTCATTCTTTACAACTTTGATAGCTTGTTCACCCTTCAATCATTCATCTCCTTATGCCTTCTTGCTTAGTATGCCATTGCAGACACTTCTCTTGGGTCACTTGATGAAGCAAAACCCGTAATTCCTTCTCCTCCTTAGGTTCTCGCACATGACACCAATCTCTCCAACTCTTTTGCTTCACGACCAAACTTTCCTATGTAAAAGAAATTAGGATATTTTCCCACTCATTATCCATCATATAAATTAGGGTTTTGGATGGATTAGGTAGGATACAATGTATATACCCCATATCTTGTCTTCTCTAGATACTTCTCTTAGAATCCATTTGAATTCACCTCCAAAATAGTTTACATCAAATTATGTGCCACAAGCTCATCAATCTTATCTTCCTCCTAGTTCACAAGTTCCAAGAAAGCAAACTTGCCAGATTATATTTGGAAAATCTATGATTTTTGTCATAATGCAGCAACTTGGCATTATCAATTCTCTAATGCTTGGCACATACTATGTCACTCAACATAAACTATAAAATCACTTGGCATCAACTGGATTTTACTAGTGCTCAACATCAACTAAAATTCACTCGGCATCTATTATCTTGCTCGGCATCAATTATAGTTTTTTTTCACTTAGCTCTAACTGACTTTCTGCTCAGCTTTCTAGAAATATAAAGTTTTCATAAAATGGAGTTGGGATGCTCAAGATATGCTCTCTAGAGTGAAAACCATAACCCCATCTTTGACTATCCAAATAAACTACTAAATTGCATCAAAGTCCCTAAATTCCTAGACCATTAGAACAGACTTAGAACCATCTTTTTGACAATATCTCATTTGCCAAAAATGGAGTTTGTATGCTCAAGTTATGGAAAAAAAATTGAATGCTGCTCAATAAGAGCCTGAAGGGCATGCAGGAGGGTGATGTAGTTTTGATGTCATGCTAACGTTGACATTTCATTACGTTAAATTTGACAGCTTTGGGTCCATCACAACAAAAAAAGGACTATCACGTCAGCACTAACATGGGAGTGCCACATGTCAAGCTAATGTGGCAGTGCCATGTGTTAGAGTGATGTGGTAGTTGAAGCATTGTGCCACATGGCAAGGGCTGGCAGGGTCATGTAGCAATTGGACAAGATTATTAGGTGTTGCGTGGTGTCAATTGGTTGGGCCGCATCAGCAGTGGTGCTCTGATGGTCATAGGAGGTGGAGGTGGAGCAATCAGGCTACAGTAGCTGGCTGGTGGTTAATCGACAACAGCAGTAGTGTTTTGGTGGGGCCGCGATGGCTATCTAGGTGGCTACTAGGCTACTCGAGTGGCCAGTCATAGGATGTCATGTGGTGGCCTGCAGGTGGTCCTTTTGACACAAGGATACTTGAGTAGCTGTCAGAGATACCACACATCTTAAGGCTTCTTCCTACAAATTGTAGACACCACTCATGAACCTATTATGTTATTTCTTCCTAAAGGGGGATACTATTTAATATCCATGGAGAAACTTTTATATTCAACCTAGAGCATCTATCATTGATGTACATTCTACATTATAGGGGTATGGAGTGGCTTTCTTCTCTCTTTGGTAGGGGAGTGGGGATTTTCCTTATATGGGTTTTTGTCTCCTACACTTTTTATATATTCTCTTATGTATTCATATATTCATATCTCTCTCTCTCTCTCTCTCTCTCTCTCTCTCTCTCTCTCTCTCTAGGTGGGGAGTTTTGTCCCTTCTGATTTTTTCTCTTAATCCACTTTGTTAAAGATTGAAATTCATTGCATTTTCATTTTCATATTGTAAATGGGTACCTAACATGGCCTAATAGATAAGACCCATCTTACATTGACATCTGTGATTGTGAGTTTAAGTGCATTCATTTAAGTGCAAAGTTGCACTTAAGGGGGGTGTTGGTGTAATTAAATGTTCTTAATTATAATTCACTTAAGGTTACTTGGCATGATTCACTACATAGTAATTTTCATATTAGACACCTATGAATTTGCATCTTATTAATTACACATGATTCAGAAGAATTCTCACTTTAGGTGGTGATCTAGCTTTTATCACATTACACTTTATGTGCAAGATCCAACTTTAGTGCACTTATCATATTCTTATCCTCATATTATTGTGCACATTACATATACTTCATTGTAAGATGGATGAGATATTAAAAATAGAGATACTAGATACAACTGAAAACATATTAAAAAAATAGACAAAGAAGAAACTTGCAGCTTAATTTTGTTGAACAATAGAAACTTGTTTATATAGCAAAATGAACAACCAGCATACTTAAAATATTACTAAAGAGATTGACAAAAAACTGCTAAGATTTTGACAACACACTAAGAGGATTTGACAAGTGGACTTATTTTGACAGCTAAGTGGATCTGAGAGATAGATCTAGAGTTAGTTATTTGATCAAACTAGAACTCTATGACAAAACTAAACATTTATAGCTAGCAACTTGGAGATAAATTGCCACATGTGTAACAATTATTATTTATTACTCTACCACTCCCCCTTAAAGAATAACCAAAATTTGGTTGACCCCTAACATCTCTCTAAATGTTACAAACTTTTTTTTTCCCAGTGAACTGGTGATTATATTAGTTATATTGTCATTGGTATTACAATAGTTCAACTCTATCTCTTGAAACTAAAATTTCTCTCTTACAAAATGATGTTGAGTTTTTATATGATTTGATCTTGCATGAAAAATATGATATTTTATAAGCTTGGTCATACTTTGATTACCACACTTGATTGAAGTAGGCCCCTCTTTTTTGTCCCATATCTTCAAGAATTCTCCTTAGCCAAATTGCTTCATAGGTAGCACTATACAATGCTTTGTATTCATATTTAGTAGATGAAAAATAAATAGTTAGTTGCTTCTTATTGGTCCAAGAAACATCTAATCCTATGTTGAATGCATAACCAGTTGTTGATTTATGATCATCTAGATCTCCTACCCAATCAGAATCAAAATAACATGTCAACTCAACATTCAAATGGTTAGTATATTCAATGCCAAAAGATATGGTTCCTTGTAGGTATCAAAGGACTCTTTTTGTTGCATTCTAATGAACCTTGGGAGGATTAGCCATGAATTGGGTAAGTATGCTAAGAGAAAATGAAATATTAGGTCTTAAAGTGGACAAGTAGTTTAGACTTCCCACCATCTACCTATACAATGTCCCATTAACTTCTGAAGTATCACTATCATAAGAGAACTTGAAATTGTGTTCATGTTAGAGTAATTAGATATTTTCTAATTAAGTCTATTTTACTAAAGTTAAACTTCAGGCATCTAATAATTAATCCTTTTATTAATTATTATAATGCAACCTAGGTTTTACCTTTTAGGGTTTTGATCTCTTTTGTAAGGATTGATCTCTTTGTAATTCAAAATTCACTCAATAAATTTTTATTTGATTCAATTGCAAAGTCTCCTCTATGGATATGTAAATTCTAGCTTCCATAGCTTTTTCTCCTCTCTTTCTATGACAGTTGTTTGCATGCAGGGGACTCTTGGGAGCTATGGGGTTTATCTTTCATCAACTTCAACATGGTATCAAAGCACTAGATCTTCATGCCCTTGTTCTCTTCATTAAAGTTTGTCTTGGTTTTCAAATCTTTGTTTTTTCTTTTAGAGGGTTTCAATTTTCAGAGGTGTTTTGTATTGGATCTAGGGGTTCACTTTTTGAGTGCACATTGAGCCCAAACAGACATCATCATTGAGCTTAGAGTGCTCAAAAACCTTTATTTCCATAGAAAATAAGTCTAGTTTGGACGTTGTTGAAATCTAAGGCAAAAAAAATTATCCTAGGGTTGAAAACCAAGGCAATGATTTTTTAATTTTTTTATTCAAAAAAAAGAGAGTTGAAATGACTTTTTTTTAAACAAAAAAAAAAATGCAACCCTTATTCACACAAGTACGTATTTCAGAGGAAGATTGTTTTGGTCTTGTGCTTGCAAGTGCCCTTTCTACCTGTGTGGACCCATTTTGTTAGTAGGTACTTTTTGTTGATTTGGTGCAGGTCTCTTTATGTGCTAGGCTCTTGCCTTGGCCATAGCTTTGTGCCCCATGCCTTGTGTAGAGATTTTTTTTGGATGTCATGTGTATTTTGTGGGAAGTGTTTATCCTAATCCACATGCCCCATCAATGCTCCAAAGTCCAATCACCTTTGGCCCCACCTTGGGCAGCACTCAGGGTCCTTTTGATAAGAATCCTCTTCATTTTGTGTGCTTGCAAACCTTTTTGTGACCCACCTCCTCGGTAAACTCACTCCCTACCATCATATTGCCCAACATCAATGCGGGCCCCAATTTTTGCCCTCAGTAGTAGAGTCTACATCAGCTAGTACAAGTTAAAGAGGGAGACAAATTTTTTATTTGGTGCAGCCAAGGTTCTAGTGGCCATGCATCCCACATCATTTTAGGAAGCCTTTTTTGTGACAGGGCCATGTGTCAGGTGGGCCTAAGCTAATGCAGACCTTGTCTACTCTATGTCACATAGGTGCTTTTCTAACCTTCATGTCAATTGGGTGATCATGTCTTTATTGGAGCATGTGACCCATACTCCCTTCAATGTATTTTTTATTGGAGACCTTGTTTCTTATTGGATGTGACCTCGGTTGTTGACTTGGGCCTTAGGTTTGAACAACACATCAAATGCCACCTTTTTTGGGCTGACATGATGTAGTACAATCAAGAGTTCTTGTCTTCATCCTTAGGTCCCTTTATTGGTGGCAATTTTTCTATGAAATACCTCCCTATGCAAAGACATTTTTGGATCCTTCACACCCTCCAATTAGCAGTTTCCCAATTTACATACATGGTATTCACTTTTTAAACCTTGAATGGTGGTTTATTCCCAACATTTTTTAGGGAAAAAGAGGGGAAAAATTTTATTAAGACAAAAAGTATTACAACAAGGAGAGCTCAAAATGGAACTTTGACCTGATTAACAAGTTCATCAAATTATCATAACAGATCAAGGGGTAGTTGTACCCTATCCATAATATTCTAGCCCAATGCATGAATAGAAGCCCATTTGGCCAAACAATCAGTAGCTCTATTTCATTCACAAGGAATGTAAGTAAACCTAATGAACTCAAGAGAGGTACAAAAGAGAAGAGTCTAATTAACAATAGTAGCTAGTTGCCAACTAGCATCCTCAAGCTCCTACAAACTAAGTAAGTTCACCATCACTTGGGAGTCAGACTCACAAATAATTATGTTCCATCCCCTCAAACAGTATTGTTCCATGACATATAAAATGCTAGAGCCTCCATGAGATTATTAGTATAGAAACCCTTACAAGTTGAGAAAAAGAATTTAACTTCACTAGAACTGCAACGAGTCACTACCCTAATATCAGCAAGTCCTGGATTCCCCCGAGAAGAACCGTCAGTGTTAATTTTAAGAACTCCATGAGAAGGAGTCCAATGCCCCTCCCAATTCACTTGTTGTCGGGGTTGTTTGCGAACTCTTTGATACCATTGAGCTACAGCCCCATCCTAAAGATGAAAATTGAGGCAATTTTATATAGCAAGATCGATCAGATCCATACTCCCATCTAGCTCACACTTTGCTTAAATAGTTTCCCAACATTTTTTAATTGACATATGTTTGGGAGTAAGTTTTTGGCACAATTGCATAGAGTTTTTTTTTTACATGTTCTATTTTTGCCATTATAATTATTTTTCTTTCACCAACAACCTTTTTCTAGTACATTATATTTTTCTCGATAAGTTTTTCTAGTGAGGGGATTTTTCAAGCATTTTTTCCTTGACGACTACTTGATCGTCAAATTTATGTCCTCCATTTTTCGACGTCAATGCCATGTTACTGCCTACATCATCACTCTTGCTACCTCTTCTAGCTTTTTTTGGACCTACCTTCTCATTTTTTCTCATATCTCGGGCATATAGACTCTATTTCTGCAACTAGAAATATGGTTTTGAACCCATCACAGTGGTACAAATATATTTCAACTTTGATGGATTTTTTTCTCTCAAAGTTAGGAGTTCTTTTTTGCACTCCATGAGACATATCTTGAGCATCCAATATCTGATTTGGGAATTTTATATATTGTTGGAAAGGTCTTTCTGTACTCTTAGTGATTGTTGTTGTTTTTCTAGATTATGTTCTAGGCACATTCTATTCAATTTTTTGCATTTTTTCATTCTGGTAGATATCTTAGTTATTTTAGGTCCAGGGACCAATTTCATTACTTCAGATGATTCATCATGGGTTGTATTATCTTTTGTATCAACCTTATGTTTCTTCTGATCTACTTAGACATCATTTGTATGTATTTTTGCAAACACACTAAGATAAAGTGTCATATTCCATCTGTATTATCATTTCAGTTGTTTTGCCTTGTTTTTCCTTCTAATTCGAGTAGTGTCATCTGAGGACACTCTTACATATTTATGTATTCTTGGGATTTGCCATATCTTGTGCCTTATCATACATGCACTACTCTGGTTAAAGTTCCATGGGGGGTTGATGTTTTGCCTTTGTTTTTCATCTTCCTTTGTCTATTAAGTTTCCCTTCCATGACATTAGCCTCATGACATATCTAAGATTGATCACCTCAGTACACACATATGTATTTTTTTTTTTGCATCTTGATTATGGTTCCTTGACATGTAGTTCTATTGGCCCACTTTTCTATTTGTTTATCACCTCACCCTTTTTTGCACTTGGGGGGGTTCTTATGCTTCATTGGTTCGATGGAGTGAGCTATGTATTCAATATTTGTTCCAATGTACTAGATGGATGTAGTGGTTGGGTACCTATGCATTTTAATGAGATGGATCATTTACCATATAGACAATTTTTTTTTTTTGTCCTTCTTTGGATGCAACCTTTCATGTTTGATTGTTCAACACTTTAGGCTTTGGTGTTTCATGTTATATGTGTCCTCAAGTTTACTTGTTTTCCTTTATGTGCCTCCTTATTCGAGTAATGTCTTTTGATAACACTCATGCAAATTATAGTCTTCTCTACCTAGTCGGGTTCTATTTCAATGGAGGTTCTTCTTATCAATGATTACGTTTGACAAAGCTTTGCAACTCTTGCATGCTTTAGCAGTGTTCTTCATGATCATCTTTTGTTCTTATCTTTTGGGATATTCTCTAGTTTGGATGCTTCTTCAATGTTTCACTAGTTCTTTCAGATTTTTTCCCATCTCTTCTTGGAGTAGGGTTTTTCGCATGTAGTTCTCTCTAATTCTCCTCTTTATAGGGATTTGGTTGTGCTTGGATACCTCATTTGTCCTTGTTGTTGGGACCCAGACTATTTATCTTAAGGGGGGGTGTTAGAGTAATTAGATATTTTCTAATTAACTCTATTTTACTTAAGATAAACTTTGGGCATCCAATAATTGATTATTATAATGAAACCTAGGTTTTACCTTTTATGGTTTTGATCTCCTTTATAAGGTTTGGTCTCTTTGTAATTAAACATTCACTCAATATATTTTTGTTTGATTCAATTGCAATGTCTCCTCTATGGATCTGTGAATTCCAGCCTCTGAATCTTTTCCTCCTCTCTTTCTGTGATAGGTGTTTTCATGCAGGTGATTCTTGGGAGTTGTGGGGTTGATCTTTCATCAACTTCAACAATTCCAAAGGAGTACATGCGGCTTTAAAATCTTGCATATTTAAATTTTGGATTAACTTCTTTGCATACTTACTTTGAGTCATCAAAGTTCTACCATTTTGTCTCCACACTTCAATTCCTAAGAAATAATGCATTTTTCCAATATCCTTCATTTCAAATGCTTGTGATAGAGCTTCTTTGATTGCATCAATCAACTCTATAGAACTTCATGTTATGATTACATCATCCACATATAAAGAAATAAAAATAGCATTCCCATGTTCATCATTATTAATGTATATGTTTGGATCATTTATACTCTTGATATATCCTTGTTAAAAGAATAATTTATCAATTTTTGCATACCATGATCTTGGTGCTTGTTTGAAACCATATAATGCCTTTTTTAAACTTGAATACCAAATTCTCTTTTCCTTGTTTTACAAAACATTAAGGTTGAACAAGATAAATTTATTCTCTTAAGTCACCATTTAAAAATGTTGATTTGGCATCCATTTGATGAAGAGCCTAATAAAATTTAGTAGCAAGTTAGTCTAATAGTATTCATGTTAGCTACTAGTACAAAGTATCTTCATGATCAATCCTTCCTTTTGTTACTACCCTTTTGCAACTAATCTAGCTTTGAATTTATTAATAGTGTCACTGACATTAAACTTTGTTTTGAAGAACCATTTACAACCAATAGGAGTTTTACTTGGTGGTAGTTCATTTAGTTCCCAAGTCTCGTTATTCATAATTGAAGCATATTCTTCTTGCATTTTGATCATCCATTCTTTATGATTCTTAGCCTCTTCAAAATTTTGAGGTTCATCTAGACTCATTACTTGAGTCATTAAACCATAATCATTATACATGTTGTTGCCTTGATTTACCTTGTAGATCTTTTTACTGCATCATTATTAGATGGAGTAGCTTCATCTTGACTTATTTCATGCTCACTTTGGTCATGAGTTTTTTGATCTACAATATCTAAACTTTCATTGTCTTCTTCAAGTGGTTCCAATTAAATAGTTTTTTCCACCTTTTCTTCTTCTTGAACATCATATGAAAATTCATGAAATATAACATCTCTACTAGCAAACACCTTATGAGTAGTAGTATTATGCATCTTGATGGCATTGTGATAAATACAATAGCCAAGAAATATATATTTGAATGACTTTTCATCAAGTTTCCTTCCATTCCCTTTTGGAATATGACAATATGCTTTACTTCCAAAAATTCTCAAATGATTAACAACTAGCTTAATTAATTAACTGTTTCAACCCATAAATTATTAGGGAGATTCTTTTCTTTTAGCATACTCTAGCACATTCAACAATTGTTCATTTTTTTTCTTTCAACTACTCCATTTTGTTCAAGACTATAGGGAATTGCATATTTCTTAAGAATGCCATAATCTTTTTAATATTTCAAAAAAAAAATTTGAAGTATATTCACCCTCTTGATCTGATCTAAGAATCTTAAAATTGCAAGTTGTTTATTTTATTACCCATTTTAAATTCTCTAAAATATTCAAAAACTTCACTCTTATTCCTTAAGAAATACACCCAAGTGTATTTAGTGCAATCATCAACAAATATAAGAAAATGAGATTTCCCCCCAAGTGATTGAGTTTACATAGGACCACACACATCTGAATGCACTAATTCAAGAATATTTATTTTCTTTTTGGTTCTTATTGAAAATTTATTTCTATGTTGTTTGCCTAATGCACAACTATCACAACTAATTTGTTTATCCTTAAATATTGGAAGACCTTACACCATCTCTTTTCTTTGTAGATAAATAAATTCTTTAAATTTAAATGACCATACCTCTTATGCCATATCTCTTTATTATATATACATGTAGAAGTCATTTCATGCTAACTTTCTATTTTGACATCAAGTTTATATAAAGCTCCCATCCTAATTCCTCCAACAATCACATTATTGTGATTTTTTATATATTTAATTTGACAATTTTTGAGTTGTCATTTTGCATGATGCTTAACAATAGGAATCCTTTCGAACTCCTCTCTTGAAAAGTTAATCTTGGATCAACTCCAAGGTGTTGGGCAATCTTGTGACCTACTAGAATCCACTCAGTAGGAGATAAATGTGAGTTTTAATGAGGAGCCCTTTGTTGCTTCTGGCTAATTTAGAATAAGATTTTGAATCTATTTGTTATCTCAAAATAAGTAATCACACAAAAAGAAATATATTTTTGTATTTTTCTGTTTATAATGAATGTAGCTTTAACTATGCAACTATATGAATTCCTAATTTAACCAAGTGTTTGTAAAAGCAAATAATAAAGATAAGGTAACAAGAAGTTTAAGAAAATGAATTGAAAAGTAAATTCCTAATGGACATCAGCCACAAAAACAACACTTCTATGAGTTAAGTCTTTGAAAAGATCAGTAGGTAACTAATGAAAATAGGAGCAACACTTCCTTAATTTCATTGATGCAATCGTCGATACAATGACCATAAGATGTTTCACTTTTCATTAGATTGCAAGGCCATGGAAAGAATGCTCATGCAAGACAATAGCTATACAAGAACAATAGGTGATCTCTTCTCCAACTAAGTACATCAATGGAATTTGTAAACTCATGGCAAACACCAAAATTAAAAGATTGTTCAATCAAAATAACACAACAAAACTATTGGCTCCATTACACTCCATGAACATACATTCACAAAATATAATACACTCAGGCAAGAATAACTACACTCCAAATGAGAGCACTAATAGCATATATTATTGCATAAAAATAACAGCCTGGAATACATATTTAATTCCTCAATTTTTAGGAAATCTTCTTCTTAATTTGTGTTGAGAGTGAGAGATTCCTTCATGCAAATATATGCTTAAAACTTATAAAACAATTTTATTTATGTACAAACTGACTCTCTAACTAGTGCTAAGTAGGACAAAACCCTTGTTTATATTATTTAATGGGTGCATGAGCCTTTACATGTCTTAAAACAAATAAAGCATGAGAAAATAAGAAGAAGAAAGCTATCAAATGATGTACGAGTCTTTAGAGATACCAAAAATAGAAGCTCCACCTTCTTTGGAAGTTTGTAGGAGTAGAACTATTGTTAGAGTGCATGGAAAGCTCTAAATTTAGAACTAGTAGTTAACTATTGATGCACCTCTGAATTCTTCAAAAAGCACATTTGGAGAAGCACACCTTGCACACCTTAGAAGATAGGGCCAAAAAATGCAAAGTTTTCACAAGTGTCAAAACTAAAATTCTAGCTTCTGGGTTTTGTTCCCCTTCATACCAAAGTTATGTCTAGGTATTTGCTCTTAAATTTATCTATAATTTCTATCACTTGGGTTGCATCTAGAAAATCTAAAGCATCATATTTATCCTTTACTTTTTGTTGATAGTTGCCCACCTCTATGTAAGTCTCTGCAAAATCTCCTAATTTCACGTCCAATTCTAGCAATGCCTCTTTGGTCTTAATGTTTGTCTAATATCCTCATAAGTGGAAGCTTCTTCAAAAGTCTTCCAAAATTGTTCAACAAATACTTGCACAATCATGAGTTTATCGCTTGAATCATCTTCAAAAATATCAAGACAAACATCGTTGTAATGTCTCTCTGTTTCCAAAATCTGCTCTTGGGCTTGATCCCTGAGCTTATGAATATCAGCATGTAATGTTTCCATTACTTTATTACCATCTACAATATTCTCAATCCAATCATCTATATTATCTAATTCATATACCATATATACATCCATTAGCATCTGATACCTCTGACCCTTTATTGATTATAACACTTGTAGGTCCTTACCCTAGGTATCTATATCATCCATCAACCCAAAATCCTAGTTCAATATAGCAACTAGCTTGTCTACATTATCTTGCATGTGGTGCAATAACTTAAGATTTCCTTGTATAATCTGCATACCTTTTTCTTCAAAACTTTCTTGCCATTACTAACAAGCCTTCAAAAATGGAACTAATTGAACACTCTCCTTATCCCTTCTATTGAGTGTCACACCTAAAGTCTCCTTAGGATTTTCAAGATCCAACAAACCAACTACTTTGTGCAAATAACCTCTTAGGAGTTCATTTTACTTCTAGAGGTTTAATAATTCAAACTTGTCCTGTTCTAAGTTCCTAAACACTTATTTGATTCCTGTAGTGACCATCAATTTGGCGTTTTCCAATCAAGACTTCTTTATTCTAACAATCTTTTGGGGTCAAATCCTTGATATCTAAAAATAGAGGAGGGATAGTAGCATGGGTGAATAAGTCCTAATTTTGATTACTCATAATGAAGGCCAATGTTCATGCATCACCCATAGGTGGCTCAGGTTTCTTGAGAGCTTCAATTAATTATCTCATTCCCTCTTCCTTAGTACAATACAATTGTCTTTGATGCCTAACCATCACCACTTTTCTCAACCATCTTGGAGTATCTTCCATTGAAGACTTATTCTTAGATGAAGAGGGAGCTTGTATCGCTAGGCCCTTTCCTTTATCACTCCTCTCTGGAGTCATCTCCTTTTGTGAGAGATCTATATCAAGCATATATGTGTCTATTGAGTCAATAGTCCTTCCTCTATATCTTGGGAAGTCTATTGAGGTTCTTCATCTATTTTCCCTTCCTCTAATACTTCATTAAAGGGTCTTTTTTGTGGCTCTTCTATCTATTTAGCTTGTACCTATTCTTCATTACCTAGAGGAAGAGGAGTAACTAAACCTTTATCCAAGCAAGATAAATCTTGACTTCATGATGGTGGAGCAATTAAAGGTCCTTGTGGCTAAGGCAGAAATTGACTCCAATCCTCTTGTGGAGGTTGATTTTTAAGTGTATCCCTTATCTGATCTCCTATAAGTTCAGTGCCTATAGGCATGAAATCAAAATCTGACATCTTAAAAACATCAGCCCCTTGATCCTCTTTCTCATCAATCCACTGTTGTAACTCATTCTCAAAAGTTGTAACCTGAATAGGTTGTGTAGGAATGGATGGTGGCATTATAGTAGAGCTCCTCCATTCTACCTTTGTAGCCCTAGCAAGACAAGTCCTTTGACTCAAGGGAAGGTTATCCTCTTCATCTTCATCATCCTATTCTTCTTCCTTGAGAATAACTTTTGGGACTGATGGAATAGGAATAACCTTTCTTATCATATTTTGTCTCCTTGTCCTTTTAACTAGAGTTTTAATCTTTCTTTTCATAAGAGTGGATGGAGAGGCTTCTTCCTCTTGGGCAAGCAAAGACACTTCATGTGCTTCTACTTCAACTTCTTGCCCTTGTTCTAGCAGTGGCACTGGTGGATTATCTTGAGCCTTAGTAACTTCTACATTCTCTACTCCTTAGCTCTTAGGTTCTTGAGTAGTCTCCTCTTTAGGCTCAACTTGCTAAGGGGAAGATCTCTTCCTTTTATTTTTACCCTTTTGTGCCTTGAAGTATCCAACTTCTCTATCAAGTTGATGTATTATTTTTGGCCTTATTAGAGACTGAGTTGTGAATGTTAGCACTGTCACTTTTGCTCCTCTACCTTTCACTGGGTGGGTTTTAGCTTGTAAAACTACTATTTATGGAATTGGATCTAGCTTAAATGGTCTCTTAATCCATTTCTTGGTTAATTGGATGATATGCCTTGCCCTATGATTGATATCTATTTTTTCTTCTCTATCGATCTCTACATTCATGATAGGCCGATCATATATCTTATATTGGTTATACAAGGGATCTAAGAATTCTTCAATGTCTTGTTGCACAATCTTTGATGGGACCTTCATTTACAAGGAACTACTTCCAAATAAAGAGTCATCCTACAATAATCCTTTATTTAGATATATAGTCATTTACTACATTCATCCAATGATCATTTATGGAATCTTTGTGTTTGAACTATTTTCCTGCCAAGTACTAAACTCTACTAATGTTATCAAAACATGGACAAGGGGAGTTATAATCCTCCAAGGGATACTAATCCCATTCTGACTCAAAATTTGCAGTATCCTACTTCTACTTGACACTGAACAAACCTATAGGGATGGGCCATACTTAGGTCTTCTTATGTTGCTTCCTTACTTTGTTATATGTAGACAAGAGTTGCTGTGCAATCTCTGGCAATATGAGTCTATCACACAAATACCTAGGGAGCTTCTTTGGATATATAGTTGTAACCACTACCCTTAAATAGATGAATGTGTTGAATTGGATATAGTAGGCACCTATTTTTGTAATCTTTGTTGTTGCCTCTTCTACATCCTTTTTGCATAGTCTCCCTCAATAAACCAAATGACTACAAAAATGAAAGCATCATTCACTATTTTGTATTCCTTGTTGTGATCTGAAAGATTTTTCCTCACCAGTTGGGGGTATACCACATAAGGCCATGCATTAGCATCTCACAAGTTGCCCCTTTTAAACAACCCTAGATAATATGTTGTTCTTCCTACTAATAGATACACCAAATAAGATGTCATATAGAATCTTAGGTCATTTTTTACCAACACCAATTGTTCATCTAAATTCTCACTAAGAATTGTGGCCTAGTCAATTGGCATCTTTTCTATTCTGATGGTTTCAATGAAGTATACCATCCATATGTCTAAGTGTCCTATTGCTAGTAATCCCATGATTCTACTCGAGAGCACTATGGAATGTCTGATATCATCTTTCATATAACCTCTTGTCATATCTACTTTCCCTGCTTTTTGCCCAAGAGGAGTCCTATCAATGAGATATGAGGATTGAATAATTTATGCAACTTCTTGTTCATTCTCTCTATACCACATTTATGCTTAATGGTATGTCAACATAATGTATTGATCTACCCTTGGAAGATGAAAAACTTTCTCTATATTCTTAGGCCTCAAATCTAGAACAATATCTCCAGTTATTCTTTTTACCACCCTTTCCTCCTAAACATAATTATCTCCTAATGCCATAACCAACTCAAAAGATTGTACTAAAATCGGGTGTGAAGCTGTGTTTACTAACCCTAATCTTATAAGTGTAGACACTATAGGAGACCTCTCATTTTTTTTGTTGCATAGGACCAAGAATGCATTATAGTTAATATGGCCTAGCTTAGTGTCTTCAATCTCCATATGAGCATCCTAGAAGCATGACTTTGATGGAACAACTTGAAATTTGAAGGCCACCAGTTTGGGAGCCATATTTGTAGCGAGGGAGGATGAGGAGGAAGCCATTTTATTTGCCCAAAATAGACATCCCATTAGTCCAAAAGGTAGAAAAAATTAATTTAAATAAACCTTAATTACCAAAAATTATAACCCAAAACTTTGAAAACTATTAAAACACTCAAAAAACCTATTCCTAACTTTTATGGACAAAACTTGGCACACCTTGAGGATGTGCTAGGTTCACCTTTTCCTTAAGGCAAAACTTCAATCATTAAGGGTGCACACATAAGGCAAAGAATTCCTTTATTTTAAAAAAAATGTGCGCACATAGTGCACCTTATGGGGTGCGCTATGTGCACACCTTTATGGTACCTAGGAGAATGTTTGTCTTTGAAAGGTGTGCATATGCACACCTTGGATAGGTGTGCATATGCACACCTTTCAACAAGGTGTTTATTGTTTGTTTTAAGTTTTGTTAAGTTTTTTTATGAAGAAGGTGCACAAGGTGTGCACCTTTTTCCTTAGATGTTTTGTGTGTGTGCGGGACTTAAAACCCTGGGGATGGCGCACCTTGGAAAGTGAAAAGGTGTGTCATTGGTTTGCATAAAGAGAAAAGTGCATGAAGGGGAAGGGGGATCTTCAGCTTTTATAGGCTCGGGATGGAGTGCACCTGTTAGAGGTGCACACCTATGCACTTCCAAGAGGAATGTGCTCTACATTAGTGTGACTAGCACACTAGTGCACCTTGGATAGGTGCGCAAGTTGCACACCTTTTTCCTTGCAAAAATCAACTTGAAATCAAAAAATTCTTGATTTCGAGATCTAGGTTTCTCAAGAAGAAAGCTAGGCTAGGCTTAGACACCAAATAGAACCCTAAATAGACTCAAACCTTGGACTAGCAGTCTAGAAAAAACTAAAAAATATACTAGGGGGTACCCATTTCTAGGAGAGATGGGGCATGTATTGTGAAACCACAATAAATAGCCCTAACAAGAATGAAAGAAATGACAAAATCATTTCTTCATTAAAAAAAAAATCCTCTAATATGTGCCAAATACCAATTGAATCCTAAATACTCCAAGTGTATTTTGAGTCACTTCATAATCAAAACATCGAAATCTCAAATCTCCAAGTTCAGTGTGTGTTTAGTGTATCCATTTTCTTCAACATCTCAGAATGCAATCTATCAAAAGCTTCCAACAACTTGGAAACAATCTTCCACCCTGTTGGGCAATTCATTGGAAATCCTCACGAAAGTTGTTTATCAATCACTTCTTTGACCAAATGAGAGAATCAATCCTGAGGGCTCTTAATGGGTTATCACTTTTCATTTGAAGTCCTAGATAATACTCTAAATATTTGCTTCATGTAGCTCTCATGTCATCATTTGATTCTTCGATGAAGCAGTTGTTTTGATATTGTATAGACTATTTGGAATGTGTATCCCTATAGTTAAATTACCTTTCTCAGACTTTGTAGAATCCTTCATTCTTAACACTATATTTATTTATTTATTTATTTATTTATATTTCTTTCTATACCCTGACCACGCTTAGACTGTGTGGCCAAGACATTGATGTCATTTCTCAAATTCAATCTCTAGTTAACATCCCTTGTGTTCCTCTTTCTAGAACTTTATGGAAACTCTCATGCCAAGCAAAGATCTTAGCAATTCCTTCAAGAAGACCCTTTTGTTAGAACTGATAAGATTTGGACAATCCCTTGCTTCCATCGACCTTGATTCAAAAACACCTAAGATAATCAATCTTTAAATTTATAGAGTATTGAAAACTTATTGATCATCAATTCTGAATTCAAGACTGAAAGTCCTCTATTACTGCAAGTAACATTTGTTCCTTGGTATAAGAAACAAAATCATTTAAATGTTTTGACAAAGAAATACCTCTTCCCAAAAGTCAAAACCAAAAATGGCCTAAATAAGATACATCAAGATAAAATCCTAAGTGCACCTTGTTGACATATCAGTCAAGTTTGTTATTAGTGACACACACTTATTCAGATTATGTACAACTACTGAGCTCATTGAACTATTTGTAGTGCTTGCCATATAATTCAATAGCCACTGAGCTCTACAATTGCTACCAAGTCTTTTGGACTAATCTCAGTGGTTATTGAGTTTGCAGCTCATGTGATGTAAAGCCTATATTTTCTTAGCATTGCAGTATCTACTAAGTTTGCAGTTCATGTGATGCAAAGCCAGTGTTAACTGAGCTACTTCTTGCTAACCAAGTGATTTAGTGTTTGTCGAGTTGCACAATATCTATCGAGTCACTAGTGCAGATCGAGTTCAAGACTACTTGAAAGTGATCAGTATGGACTGAGCTTCTACATCTACCAAATGCATGACAATGTCGAGTAGTGAGAGTGGATGTCAAGTATCAGAACTTCGCCGAGTCAGTCTTTAGAACCCAAGTATCTTTATGTGGGTCGACTTTGTAATATTTTTGTTAACTTGTATCATGATCGACTTTGTAATTTTGTAATTTGGATTGATGTGTGTGTGTGTGTGTGTGTGTGTGTGTCTGTGTGTGTGTGTGTGTGTGTGTGTGTGTGTGTGTGTGTGTGTGTGTGTGTGTGTGTGTGTGTGTGTGTGTGTGTGTGTGTGTGTGTGTGTGTGTGTGTGTGTGTGTGTGTGTGTGTGAGTGTAATGTACTGTATCATATCTAATGAATGAGTAAGAATAAGAATGAGAATGTGTGAGCATATGTATTGTGGATGCAAAAAGTTCAAGTTATGAATGCAATAGATAAAGAATTATAAAGGCCATATTAATATAAGGAGCAATAGAGAAAAATCTATCACATAAAGGTGATCATTACACTAAGGAATCTCTATCAGCAAACTTAATTGCAAGTCAGAGATCAACTGCTTCATCCTAACAGGTGAACCAGTCAAAATCCTTTTACAAGGTAGACCTAATAGTCTTTTATAAATCTCTTTACTGAGTGCATACTTCATTGTGTGTTTGTAAATCCTCTCACAAGGTGGACCTAATAGTCCTATTTGCTCCTAACAAGGCAAATCATCAAAAGTGATCAATGTAAGCCTTAATAGGCCAACTTTATGCTGCAATACTAAATTTTGTGGGTATCATCCCCACCCTAGTTTTACTTTCTATTTGGAAGGTTTTTGGGTCACCAAATCTTTATGTTCAAGTGTTATGGATGCTTTCATTTTTCTAGTTTCTCATGCATGCAATTAGATCAGATGTGATGAACCAAGTGCTAATTGATTTATTGGATTAAGAATTAAAATTGTTAAAGTTTTAGAAGTTATTGATTCACTTCTCCCCTCTTAGTAACTTAGCATAGTCTTAAATATTTCCAACAATTGATATCAGAGTTTTGTGGTTCTCAGGAGAAAGTTTAAAAGCTTGAACAAAGATCAAGGATATGGAAATATTCAGACTTGACAAAGCTGTTGACAATGAAAAGTTGGATCTGAAAATGGCCATTGCCAACCTCAAAAAAGCTAAGGAGTAACTTTCCCAATCTCTCAAAAGAAGAAAGGAACTTACAAATCAAATAAATGAATATATTGCAGAAATGGGTGAGAATTGTAGACACCTAAGTTTGATTACACCGCTTTAGTAATCCTATTTAGTTATCTCTAAAGGCATCATTAATTAAATTCTTATTTAATTAATATTTTGCCATCCCTAGCTGATTAATTCCATTAATCATCTATAGTTCCAATTGATAAATAAAATAACCTATTATTTATCAATTAAATCTTATTCTTCTATCTAATTCCAAAAATCCCCATTTATTAAATAAATCTATTTGATAAATAAAATCCTCAAATCTAAAAACCCCTAACTTATCCCTAATCCTCCATTTAGCCTAATCCACCCCATCCACCCATACTAACCCAGCTTAGCCACTAACTTACCCACCCTCATTAATGCCATCCACTTGCACATCTCTAACATCCCTAATCTAATTCTAAACCCAAGCCTAATCCACTCCCTAATGTTGTCACATTCCTTAAACAAGTTTAAGACTTTCCTAAAGCAAATCAAAATCTCCCCTCAAAAATCCCAACCACCAAGTCATGAGTGCTCTTACAAACCATAAAAGACTCTTACAAGCCCACTCATGACTCTTACATCCATCTTCCACACTCTTCCCTCTTCCACACTCATTCCTCTTACATCTCTCTTACATACTCAATCCCACTCATCATGCCTTTAACCAACTCTTTACCCTACCCTCTCACACTTATCCTCCTTGTGACAAGTGTCACCTTTCCCATTGGTGCTAAACAAGCACAATCCATGTGCTCTCCTTTGAGTGCATCCTAACCCTCCTTAAGCCTTCATCTCTTCTTGCATCTTAGCCCTCCATCCCTCAAGCCTTTAGCCTATAAATTGAATCCCCTCCCAAGCCATTTCAATAACAATCCTTGAGCTAAAGTTATCATGCCCTTTTGAGAGGCAAAATCCATACCCATACCCTTATATTGCCAAATTGAGAGCTCACAAAAGCTACCAATTTGCTATTACCCATCTCCACCATTGAAGCAACTTCGAGCATCTTGAGCATACATCCCCAATCCATAAATAGACACATCCCAAAAATAAGAGAACAAACTTCATTGAGAGAGTCTATCCATGGCTCACATTCTCATTTGAGTTTGTCTTCTCTTTGTCTCTCTTATATGTTATGTTAGTTTAATGTGTAAATGCTTCCATTGAATTAGTATTTCTAGCATATTAGATTAGTGTATACATTTTGGCACGTCTGGTGGGACCCCACTATGAGTCATTTTTTTCATCAATTTCAATCTACATTTTGCTTTTACAAACTAAAAATCTAATGATTTGTTGTTGTTTGAGTGGGTGCAAGGTGTTTTTGTTTGTTTTTGTAGGTTGAAGGACGCACTAGAGAGAAAGACATACCCTTTAAATCCAAAAATAACCAAGAACATAGAAAATTTTGAAAAAAAACTCGCGCCCATCAGTTCACTTCACACAGTGTCATCTGCGCAAATTGGCGTCTTCACCTGTCATCTCCACAGAATGTCGTTTTGCAAAAGCCAAATCGTCGTCTCCGCCGACTCAAACTGTTGTCTGCAAATTTCAGCATCTTTGTCCGTCTCCTGGCAACCTGGACTGTCATCTCCGCCAACTCAAAATGTCGTCTACGAGTTTTGGCGTCTCTGCCTGTTTGCTGGTAGTCTGCACCAAAACCTGAACTGTCGTTTGCGAATTTTGACATCTACGCAGATTAGCATCTACGAGTTTCAACATCTCTGCCTGACTTCTGTCGTCTGCACTGCCTCCAGAGCTAGAACTGTCGTCTCCGCCGCCACCAGTAGACAAACTATCATCTCCACTGCCGCAATCCGTCAACTGTCGTCTCAAACGTCGCCAACTGCCTTCTTCATCAGACTATCTTCTGCAAGTTTTGGCATCTGTGAGTTTCGGCATCTGCGAGTTTCGACGTCTCCGCAGTTTGGCATCTCTGCCTGATAAACTATCGTCTCTACCTGTTTATATTGCATTTTCGTTTTAGCATATCAGTTCTTGCACTTTTTATTTATTAAAAAAAAAAAGAGTATAAATCAAAATTTGACTTTTAGTGGTTCTGTAGGATTTAGACCATTCTAAGCATTTTTACGCGTAAGAAAAACAGCAAAAAAAGTTTTAAAAAAATTTCTCATAGTTAAGCTTTCATTTTTTATGATTTTGGGTGATTAACCAAATTTTTTTTTTTGTCTCATTGCAAGTTGGAGCACATATGAAACCACTAACCATGTTTCTTGCAGGTTCTCATGTTGCTAAAAAATGAACTTGAATGTTTAATCATTTGTCTTTGAATGCATGTTGCTAAAAATGAACTTGGATGTTTAATCATTTGTCTTTGAATGCATGTTGCTAAAATGAACTTGAATAGTTAAACACATTTTTCATTGAATATATGTTGTTCAAAACACACTCTTGAATGCCATGGATTAAAATCATTTTTTTTTGGAATGCATGCTTAAAACAAATAACTCAATCTTGAATGCAAAGATCAATTAACCATTGCAATATCTCACACTCAATTTTTGGTGCATTAAAAAGAACAAAAAAATCTCACTTTTGCATGCAATTTAGGCAAAATTTGATTTTTCGACAATTAAGAAACTTTGGTAAGTTAAATACAAATTTGCAAAAATCAATTTGAGTAGTTCCTTGGACTCACCTCTTTTCTAATCACCCATCAATTCAACCATTGGTTGCAATCTCAGCGCTATTTATGGGGATGGGTCTACTTGAAAAAGGTGCTAAATGTTCCACAATCTAACTAACTCACTTGGTCTTTGAACATTTGCTTTAACTTTATCAAAATTCTTAAATGACCAAAACTCTAGATTAAATCGATCACACTTCAAGTTTGGGCACTAAAATTGAACAACAATTGACGTGGAGGGCCTCCGGACGCGCGCTTGACAATCGAATCTCACACACTTTTTTTTGGGCTTAAAACGAACACACACTCAATCTTGAATGCCTTAAAGAAAATTAATCGATACTTGACATGGATGGCCTCCGAGCGTGCGAGTTTGCTTTTGTTGACCCTAACTCTTCTTCTTGTTTGCATTCTCTGATCGATTTACTTTTGTTGGTGCTTCAAGTTGAAATTGAACATTGTCTCTTAAACATGAGTGCTTGCAAGGTCTAGATTAGCACACATAAGAGTCAGTTGGTAAAAGAACAAGCGTGTTTTTTAGCCCAAGGTCATCCAAGTCTTCTCTCCCCTTGTCGTCTTTCGAGGCCATCTTGGGTGCATAAGATTAGGATCCTAAACCTTGTTTCTTTTTAGAAAGTCTGCTTGGGGATTTCATCACCCCTTGGATGACCTCAACTCCAGCGTTCCGACAAAGTATAAGAACCGGGAGGTGAATCGAAAGACACCTCTCTTGGGATCAAGATTTTGTCACTCGGGCTAAGCCTCAAGGAACTTTATACCCTTGAGAAGTGAAAGAGGAGAAGTGGGTTACCGCTCCTCTCGGCTGTGGGACATCTTTTTGGTCTCATCTATGAATTTGGGCCTCACGTACCTTAGGTATATCGAGGACTCCCTAGCTAAACCAACTGTCAACCTTGCAGACAACCATCTAGGATGTTAATGTGTTTGAAGTGACTGATCAAAACATTTGTAAAACATACACACTCCTTGGCGCAAGTATCACATTCTGAGAACCACAAACTTCTATCTGGGTATTCCTATCTATTGCTTGATTTTATTTTACTTGTTGAATGAATGTTTGCCAAACTTGGTCAATCCTAGCTTAGGGCACACTTAGCATAGTCACTACCTATTTTAGAAGTTGAACGAGTCAAAGCAAAACAATTGAGATCTCTCAAAGCCAAGCAAATTTAGGAATTTATGTCAGAACAACCCGAACCCAAACAGAAGTTTCACAAAGTCAAAATCAAGCCATCTCTGGCATACCAAGAACTTTCAGCTAAGAGAAAAGAAATAACACCAAGCCCGCAAATTGCCAAACTCCATAAAGCAGAGGACAAAGCTGTCGATGAAGCACTTCAAGAGGCTTGGTTAGAGCGCACCATCAAATTTAGCCAACATCCAGGAGTTAATCCTGCTTATGCCTTACCAACTAGGCATGATTTCTATGATTATACACCCTTGTTTCTCCACATCTTCTTGGATAAGCTTCACTTTAGAGTTATCTTTGTAGAAAAGCCAGCCATCTTAGGTTATCCTCGTAAGCATTATTAGCTCATCCATCTCATTTAGAACCAAACCATCTAGCTAGCAATCCAAAAACTTCACATCTAAGCTTTCAAAATTGTTGTCACCTTGCCAAAAGTTTGTCATTCCTAAAATCTTCCAAATCCACCAATCTCACCAAGGTTATTCCTTTGACAGAGCTTTGTCTAGGGTAATCTAGCTTTGTCACTTGTTATCCCTCATCACCTTGAGCTAAAGGTTGGGATCCACAAGTGGTCAATCTCGTGTTCTTCCTAAAGGATCATCAGTCTATCCTTAAGTTGACATGATCACCACCAAGCTTGCACATAGGAAAGCAAACCTTTCGTGCTTTGGCAACATATCTTTGAAGTTAGAATCCCCCAACCCAATCCTCCTTAGGTTTTGTCATATAGCTTTGCCTCAACCTAGGAAATAATTTGCATAGAAAAGCCTTCCCCCTTTTGCATCCATCAGCATTATTGCATCTCATCTCTAGGAACATTCTGCATCTTCATGCCACCCATCACTCGCTTAGCCAAGAAGAAAGAAAAAATGGAGCCCTATCATTTGGATCGAACAGCATCACCCCCCTTGAGCACTCAGCCATCCTTCAGCCCAGAGAAAGCTATGCCATCAGCTACTGACATTGAAGCTTTCATGAACCAACCAGGAAATGCAGTATTGGTAAATGCCATTATAGACAAGAACAAAGAGACAATCATGGCTAATTTTCGAAGGGACAATGTAGGAACCTTTGACTTTGGAAGACCCCCTCCATTATCAGATCCATCTCACCCATTGTTTGGGCAGCTGCCACCACCCATCGGCTCTTATGATCCAAATTATCCTCAATATATGCCAAAAGAAGAGCCTCAAGCCAATCCATTTGATCCAACGGACCCAAACATACCATCCTCTACCCAAGTCAAAATCTCCATTCCGCAAGCCAATCCAGCCACTACCACTCCATCCTTGGCTCATACCTCTTCGCTCCAAACTGCTTTTGCCCAAAATACCTCACCATTCACTCCCTTCACTATTGCTGCTACTGCTCCCCAACCCAGCCTTCCAAATCCACCCATCTCCCAAATCAGTGCTAGCATCTTTGGCCAACCTCAACAATATACAACAGGGATGCCACCCATGGGGCCAAGTAATCAACCTTTCATCACCCCCAGCTTGTTCACCATAGCCCAAAGCACAATCCCATCATTTTCATTAGGTCTTGGGATCTCAATACCATCAGCCACAAATACACAAGCTACTACCTTCACTCCACAAAGCTATCAAATCCCACAAGCTACTGCCAATTTTCTGCCAAGCTCCCAAGTGACCCCAACTCCCGCCACCACTCTACCAAGCTTCCAAATCCAGCCACCAAGCTATCAAACCCCATCAGTTCCATTCCCAAGCTTTCAATTCCCACCACCTCCACCACCAACTAATCCATTACCTCCTATTACCAACTACTTTTCAATGCCACTTCTAGGAGGTAATCCACCAATCCAGCCAACCACCAATTATTTGCAAGTACCATCCCAAATGGGGGTGCAGCCCACATACCTTGGTCAAACCCCACAAGCCCCCCGATCCTTTCCCCAAGCTTCACAACCATCTTATACCTTACCTCCACAAAGCCATTCATTTATCCCATAGCTAGCTTATGTTCCTCAATCCCAACCTCAAATCCCATATCAACAGCAAGCCTCGCAACACATGCAGCAATATGCGCCACCTCCCCCTCAACAACCCATCATCCACCATGCAGCTACCCAAACAATATACAATCCCTATCAGCAAATCCCTCATAGCCATCCATATTCAGTGGCTCCATCTAGCGCATATCTAGCTCAAGGCACTCCTACATTGGGGGCACCTCAGCCATCACCTATTAATTCAGAATGGGAACAAATGAAGACAGCTCTGAAAACCATCCAAGAAGGTAATGATCCGAAGACATTCAAGTTTGAGAATGTGTGTCCTTACCCATTTGATAGAGCCATTACCATGACACCATTTCCCAAACACTTTGAGGTACCCAAGTTTGACAAATTCAAAGGAAAAGGAGACCCTGTCACACATATCAAAGAATTTTACATGCACTGCCAAGACGTGGCATACAATGATGTCTTCCTCTTGTGCCTTTTTCCCAAAAGCTTGGCTGGACCAACTCTTGAATGGTTTTACAGAATCCCCTATGGCACAATTAAAAACTTTGCTGAATTATCTGAGGCATTCGTAGCCCGATATGCCCATCTTGTTGAAACAGAGCTATCAATAGTTGATCTTGTCCACACCAAGCAAAAAGGTGGAGAAAGCCTTGCCGAATACCTACAAAGATGGCAAACCCTTACCACCCGCATATCCTGCACCTTGCCAAAATGCCATGTAGTGAAAATGTTTATTGATAATGCCCATCCCAGCTTGGCTCACCACATGACCATGAATTGTTTGTAAACCTATAAGGATATCAAAGAGAAAGGAATGATCCTTGAGCAAAGACTCATTAAAGATGGTGTGGTCAAGATTTACAAAGAGGCCAACCAAAATCAATCACATTCCAATGACAAGTCTAGGTATTGGAACAAAAACAAGCATGTTGCAACAGATGGGATTACTGACACCAAACATGTGAATATTGTTGGTCCTTCCCAAAATCAGTCTAACCCACCATATCAAACAAACAATCAACAAGCTATCAACTACCAACAGTAGAGTAACCAAAGCTATCAAAACCACAATCCAAGACCCAACTTCCAAGGAACTAACAATCAAGCTAATGCCATCAATGTAGCTGCAGGGCAAAAGCCCAAATTCCAACCTGCACCTAGAAACTATACACCCCTTGGTGAGCCATTGGATGTCATTTTTGAGAAATTGGCTAAGGAAAACCTCATCAAATTTCCTCCTACCCAGCAAATTGACCCAAGCCAATCCAAAGCTGCATGGTACAAAGACAATGAGTATTGCAAGTTCCATAGGGTAAACGGTCACACCACCCTCAGATGCATGAAACTAAAAGATTATGTGCAGGACCTCATTGTTTGGAAAGAAATCACTGTTGGTGCCCAAACCTCTCCCAATGCAGGCTTACAGATTTATCAAAATGTTTTTCCTCCACACAACAACCAAAATCCTGGAAAAGCACCTATCCAAAACAACACCAACAATCGCCAGCCAAACCAACAGCATGGGAAGAACAATGACCACACTTCATCCTATATAGACTATGGTAGCCTTATAGGTTGTATATCCGAGAAAGAGCCTTCTGTCAATGTTATCAATATCCGAGGACCAGATAATGAGTGTGCAGTTATCACTCGAAGAGCACAATTTAACATCGTAGGCCCACCAGTTTCATCAGCACCATCAGCTCCATCAAAAAGCTGGTACAATATCTTGGAACACCTTGGGAACATGCCAGCCCAAATCTCCATTTTAGACCTTCTCCGCACTAGTCCTATGTACAAAGACATCCTTGACAGTGCTCTCATAGAATCCTATGTCCCTTCTGATATCAATGCTACTAATTTTCGTAATCTCATCGGACACCTATCCTCCTCATGTGCCCTATCATTCAAACCCACTAACATACCCATGGTCGAGCTAGATCACACCCTTCCGCTTCGCATAGCCATCATGGTATCCAATTTCACCGTGAAAAGAGTAATGATAGATAATGGATCAGCCTTGAATATTTGCACCCTAAAATTCATAAAACAAGCTGGGTATACTGAGGCAGATATGATCAGTGAGGATATCACCATCAAAGCTTATGACAACTTGGAAAGAACCACAGAAGGGACTATTTTGCTAACAATCAAGGTTGGGCCGGTCATCCAAGAGATAGTTTTCCATGTTGTTGATCTAAACCTACCATTTAACATCCTCCTCAGTCGCCCATGGATTCACGCTATGAAGGCCATTCCATCCACCTACCATCAGTGCATCAAATTTTCGCATCAGGGCACTGAGGTGACCATCCATGCCGATCCAGAACCCTTTGCTTACTGCAATGCAATTGAAGCTTCATATACAAACCATTGCCCTGGAATAGACATCGACACAGCCATCGCCAGCTCATCCCACACTTGTAATGACGCAGAAACCATCCTCGCCTCCACCCTATCTACCGTAAAGATCAACAACAAAGGCTATGGAGAATATAGTCTATCAAATCCATTTGTTGTCGGGGCAATCCCACTTGATCCACATACCCATGGACGGCCGACATATCACAAAGCTAAGGAGATTCCACCTCCTCGATACAAACAGTTTGGCCCAACAACCTTTATATCCTCAAAAACCCCTCTTCATGAAGAGCTCACTCCAGATATCAACAATTGGTTACATAAGGATGCACCTACAAGAAATCAAGTACGCCTTGACCAATTCAGCCAAAAGTATCCCCAAGAACATAAGCTCATCACTGAAAAATGGAACTATCAAGGAGGTGGTCTAGGACTAGAAGAAAGAGGCATGCAGTGCCCCATCGATGCACACAAGTGGGAATCAAATTCAAGTCTTGGCTTTGGCATACCCACAACTGGGGGCACCAATACGGACGGTCACGCTTTTTCGAACATCCACCGCGACCTTGTCGAAATCAAAGACATTCCTGAGGAAGTTGAAAAGAGAGCCTACGACGATATCCCAGACCAAATCTTCCTAGGAGACTCTATTCTCCGAGAACTATCCATCCATCTCATTGACCTATCACTTGCTCATCCACAACTCATAGATTGGGACCAACCAAGTGTCATACATATTGATGAGTTCACATCAAAGGAAGTGCTTCTAAGATTCATGGGAGCCGAAACTCCTCATAAGAAGACAAAGCCAGATTCTGCCTACATCTACAAGCTAGATCCCAAGGGGTATTTTGGAGAAAATCCCCAACCTAGTTTCGATAAACCCAAAACTGGAACTAAGGTAAATCTGGGACTAGCTAAGGCAGCGAAGAGAACCCCTCAGCAAGAAAATCTAGAGCCACAAGCAGAACATGAGGATTTAGTATTGCCTCCTCAAGATAATCGACCAGAGGTGTCTTCTATTCTAATAGAGGATACTAGAGAAGTCAACATTGGTTCTTCAGAGATCCCTAGAATTGTTCACATTGCTGCATCCCTATCACAAGACCAAGCTGACCTCCTCTTTGAGGTTTTATGAGAGAACATTGGCCGATTTGCATGGTCATATCAGGACATGCCAGGACTTGATCCAAAGCTTGTAGTTCATCATCTTGCAGTCGATCCAAAGATCAAGCCCGTCAGACAAAAGCTTAGAAAAATGCACCCCAAGGTGGCATTACTGGTCAAAGCTGAATTAGAAAGAATGTTAGCTGCTAAGGTTATTCGACCTATCGACTACTCAGAGTGGATCTCCAACATGGTCCCTGTCACTAAGCCTTCCGGTGACATCAGAATCTGCACTGATTTTAGAGATCTAAACAAAGCTTGCCCAAAAGATGATTTTCCCTTACCCAACATAGATATGATTGTAGATCTTACAGCTGGACATGAAATTCTATCCCTTATGGATGGATTTTCTGGGTATAATTAGATCAAGATTGCAAAAGAGGATCAGCATAAGACAGCATTCACTACCCCTTGGGGAACCTTTTGCTACACCATGATGCCCTTTGGCCTAAAGAATGCTGGGGCTACCTATCAAAGAGCTATGACAGCCATTTTCCATGATCTTATCCATAGCATTTTGGAGGATTATGTGGACAATATCCTAGTCAAATATCACACCCTCATGGATCATCTCACTGACCTGGAGAAAGTCTTTGATAGGTTAGCCCAATATCATCTCATGCTAAATCCCAAGAAGTGTGTCTTTGGGGTCACATCTGGCAAGCTTCTAGGCTTCATAGTTTCTAAACGAGGTATAGAGATCGACCCCAAAAAGGTCAAGGCTATCTTAGACATGCCTCCTCCCCAGACACTGCGACAACTTCACTCTCTTCAGGGAAAGCTTCAATCTGTCTGGCGCTTCATCTCCCAGATTGCAGATAAGTGTACACCATTTTCACATTTACTAAAGAAGGATGAGAACTTCAAGTGGGATCCTTTATGTCAGCGCAGCTTTGATCAGCTCAAGCAGTATCTCACCAATCCCCCTATCTTGGTCCTACCAATTCCTGGTCATCCCTTGATCTTATACATATCAGCAACACCTACTACTCTAGGGGCACTTCTAGCATAGCTTGATGACTACGGCAGAGAAAGAGCCATCTACTATATCAGTAGAACCCTAGTTGGTTATGAACTCAATTATACTCCTATGGAAAAAGCTTGTTTGGCAGTTGTTTTCTCAACTCAAAAGCTTCACCACTACATGCTAAATCATACCATCCAACTAGTCTCCAAAATTGATCCTCTCAAGTATATGCTCTCTAGAACAGCACTCACAGGTCGGCTAGCAAAATGGGTTATGCTACTAAGTGAGTTTGACATCCAGTATGTGGACAGAAAGGCAATCAAAGGGCAAGCTATAGCAGATCACCTAGCTGATGCACCTCTAATAGATGCATATCCTTTTATCACAGAATTTCCAAATGAGCATATCTGTCTAATTGAAGAACAGCCCCCATGGAAACTTTATTTTGATGGCTCATACACCTCTCATGGACCAGGGGCAGGAATATTGTTGGTTACACCTCAAGGAGATTACATTCCAAAAGCCTTCAAGCTACAATTCCCTAGCACCAACAATATAGTAGAATATGAAGCTCTTATAGCAGGATTAAAGATAGCTGCAGAATGGAATATCACTAAGTTACAAATCTTTGGCGATTCTCAACTCATCATCAAGCAAGTCCTAAATGAATATCAAACCAAAGATGAAAAGCTATTACCCTACAAAGAGCTAGTTGATCAGCTAACCTAGCATTTTACAAAGCTTCAGTTTACACAAGTACCTCGAATGCAGAACAAAGCGGTAGATGCTATGGCTACTATCGGCTCGCTCTTGGAAATTCTCCAAGCAGCTACATAGTATGAGTTTTTAGTCGAGCAGCTCCTCACACCCGCCTATATGAATGAGGATTCAAACCATGTTTGTATCTTGGTTGGTCCTCAATCCCCTTGGTACCATGAAATTCACAGTTACCTTAACGATGGTATCATATCCCCTCACCTCACATGTACCCAACGCCAGAACCTCATCCGAAAATCATCCCGCTATGTTATCATAGCCAATACCCTATATCGTTAGGGTTATCATGATACTCTCTCTCGATGTTTAGATGAAAACGAGGCGCGATGGCATTAAAAGAAGTGCATTTCAGACTTTGCGGTGCCCACACAAGTGGTATTGTCCTAGCATGACAAATCCTTAGAGTAGGCTACTATTGGCCTACCATTGAAGAAGACTCCTGTGACTTTGTCTAAAAGTGTCTCCCATGTCAGCAGCATGCAAATCTTGTGCACACTCCAGCACAGGATCTACAGCCTATTGCACCACCTTGGCCTTTCACTTGTTTGGGCCTTGATCTGGTTGGAACTATCACACCTCTCTCATCTAATGTACATAAATGGATAATAATAGTTATAAACTATTTCACTAAGTGGGTGGAAGCAGTCCCCCTAGTCTCAGCTACAGGAGTTCAGGTCTCCAAGTTTATCTTGTACCACATTGTTTGCCACTTCGGCATCCCATCTACCATATTCACTGACCATGGAGGTAACTTTGAAAATCTCAACATGGAAGAATTATGCACTTCCCTCTGCATCCATCACCACTTTTTTAGCCCATATTTCCCACAAGGTAACGGCCAGGCAGAGGCAACTAACAAAACCCTCCTCAAAATCCTAAAGAAAGTTGTCAATGATTCTGGTCGCGATTGGCACCTACAAAGAAATCTAGCTCTATGGGCCTATCAAACTTCCTTTCATACATCCACAAGCACAACTCCATACTCCCTGGTTTATGGTGCCGAAGTGGTACTACCCATAGAGGTTAAACTTCCCTCATTGCACATATCTTTGCGAGGGCAAATATCAGATGAATATAGAGTAGCTCGGCTCACCCAGCTAGATCTCTTAGACAAGAAGAGACAACAAGCCTATGACCATCTCACAGTCTACCAAACTTGTCTCAAAAGGAATTTCAACAAGAAGGTGCTCCCAAGACACTTTCAGCCAGGTGACATGGTCCTCAAAGAAAATATGAAAGTCCAAGCAGATCGAGAAAAGAAAGGCAAGTTTGAACCTACATGGCTTGGTCCCTATGTGGTTACCACCTCCTTTGGCTCCAAAGCCTATCAATTATCTACACCAAAAGGAGAACTCTTGAATGATCCCACTAACATCATTCATCTCAAGAAGTTCTATGGCTTGAAGATCCTTGGTATACCCAGCTTTTGAAAAATACAAAAAAATAGTAAAGAGAAATAAGCGTCCAATGGTGAAAACTTGGCAATTCAAGCGCCTTGGATAGATACCTTGGTGAAAACCTGGTAATTCAAGCGCCTTGTGTACTAAAGACTAATCCATTATCTATCACTATCCTATCCCTCATCCATCCACCCACCATCCCATAACACACCTGTTTGTTCCCCTGGTGTTCCAACCAAATATCCAAAATCTGATGAAGCTTGTAAATACCTCCTGTACAGCTTGTAAAATCTTGTACCAAAGCTTGTATTATACCTTGTAAATCTTGTACCATACCTTATATATCCAAATCTTGTCGAAAGCTTGTACCATATTCCAGCTTGTAAATAATCTTGTATCCTAGCTTATATCCTATCACATGCACACAAAGAACCCCATTTTCACTTAAGCTTTTCGCAAACCATCTACCTATCCACCTATCAACTATTACAGATATCCCACCGTTTACAAACATTTCCATCTCACAAAAAAACCCAAACATGAAAAAAACTTTGTACATTTGTAACATATCTTGGTCTGTCAGCTTGTACATCCTCTTTAGCTTAGTACCATTGTATCTATCCAGCGTTCGTGTCAGTCTGTCCTTGATCAGCATCTTGCACACATCACACATCTTGGTTAGCTATTCTAATGCATCCTTTAGCTAGATCTCCTGTCACCAAAGTGTTATCCTTCTTAGTTTAGCTTTCTAGACGCATCACTCATCCAAATCCATTAGCATAGGTGCTCTCCGATAGATCCTTGTAGGATATAGCCTTCCTCATGTCTAATCTTGGTCCGTTAGTACCTCGTCCTACCCATCTCGTTGGAAAACGGTTCTCTTTTGGATTTTCACTTTCTTTTGATTTGGGATCTTCCCTTTTGGGTCTTGAAATATCTTTTCCATGCAATCTCCTTGTTCCCTCCTCAAGGTTGCCACGATCTTCCATATCATGGTATGCTACGAATGGGACAATCAGAGCGTAAGGTCTTGATCAGGTCTTTTGTTTGTTTGTTTTTTCTGCTTGTGGGTTACCCAGTGTCATTTCCACGCTACTTCCTCTAGGATTCATGTGTGATACTGGGGCAATCCTTTCGTGTTTGTTTTGAGTCAGTTCGTCAGTCCTTTGGACGGTTGGTGAAAAGGCCTTGATGTTCTTGATAACCTTGGCAATTAACTGACAGTCCTATAGCAAATCTAGTGCTCAACTACATGGTGGTACTTCTCTTTGAAGTATCCCCCCTGCTCAAAAAAGCTTAAATGGAATCCCTTCATCTCCATTATCCCCCATCCATATCTTTCATTTGTCGCTCCTACCCCAGCTTATGCATCAGTATCTCTTTGAATCACTCCTCATGCTTAGCTTTAGGGATCCATAATCCTAGTCTTAGGGATCCACCAATCAAATCAATCCACCAAGCCTCATCTTTCGAGATCCACAATCCTAGTCCTAGGGATCTCTGAAACCCATCTTTCACCAATCTGACTCTTTGAAATCCTATTGCATTAGCTTTATAATCCCCTCATCCATCTCCCTATCCTAGATTCATTTTTATTGCGCTCCGCTCCTTCATCCCCTCCCCAATCCTGGAAAGTCTTAAGCTTGCTTTACTATTGTGCCTCTGATTTCCCTTTATCATTCTCCCATAGTGAGAGTTTGAGCTAATTTAGCCCCTTCGCCAATCTGTGTCTCTGCTCATCTCGATTTCTTGTACTTTTCAAGAAGCCATCAAGCCTCATTTCTCTCTTCGCCGCCTTCTTAAGGGGGCATCATCTAAGTCTAGTCTCTCCTCTTCTTATCTGAGACTGGGGCAACCTTATTGCTAAAACATCTTCCTCATGTTGTCTTCACTCGAACTTCTTTGAAATAGTGTTGTCTCAACACTATGTCAAAGAGAGGCAAAATGTAGACACCTAAATTTGATTACACCGCTTTAGTAATCCTATTTAGTTATCTCTAAAGGCATCATTAATTAAATTCTTATTTAATTAATACTTTGCCATCCCTAGCTGATTAATTCCATTAATTATCTATAGTCCTAATTGATAAATCAAATAACCTATTATTTATCAATTAAATCTTATTCTTCTATCTAATTCCAAAAATCTCCATTTATTAAATAAATCTATTTGATAAATAAAATCCTCAAATCTAAAAACCCCTCACTTATCCCTAATCCTCCATTTAGCCTAATCCACCCCATCCACCCATACTAACCAAGCTTAGCCACTAACTTACCCACCCTCATTAATGCCATCCACTTGCACATCTCTAACATCCCTAATCTAATCCTAAACCCAAGCCTAATCCACTCCCTAATGTTGTCACATTCCTTAAACAAGTTTAAGACTTTCCTAAACCAAATCAAAGTCTCCCCTCAAAAATCCCAACCACCAAGTCATGAGTGCTCTTACAAACCATAAAAGACTCTTACAAGCCCACTCATGACTCTTACATCCATCTTCCACACTCTTCCCTCTTCCACACTCATTCCTCTTACATCTCGCTTACATACTCAACCCCACTCATCATGCCTTTAACCAACCCTTTACCCTACCCTCTCACACTCATCCTCCTTGTGACAAGTGTCACCTTTCCCATTGGTGCTAAACAAGCACAATCCATGTGCTCTCCTTTGAGTGCATCCTAGCCCTCCTTAAGCCTTCATCTCTTCTTGCATCTTAGCCCTCCATCCCTCAAGCCTTTAGCCTATAAATTGAATCCCCTCCCAAGCCATTTCAACAACAATCCTTGAGCTAAAGTTATCATGCCCTTTTGAGAGCCAAAATCCATACCCATACCCTTATAATGCCAAATTGAGAGCTCACAAAAGCTACCAATTTGCTATTACCCATGTCCACCATTGAAGCAACTTTGAGCATCTTGAGCATACATCCCCAATCCATAAATAGGCACATCCCAAAAATAAGAGAACAAACTTCATTGAGAGAGCCTATCCATGGCTCACATTCTCATTTGAGTTTGTCTTCTCTTTGTCTCTCGTATATGTTATGTTAGTTTAATGTGTAAATGCTTCCATTGAATTAGTATTTCTAGCATATTAGATTAGTGTATACAAGAACTATGGTAGCATCAAGGACAACTACTTCGATGTGTTCAAAGAGAAAATGAACAATAGGTTTAGAATTCTGAAGAAGTTAATTGAAGACTACAAGGATGATGTATGCTTCATGGTGGACTATGACAAGGTATATATCCAAGCAGTCAAGCCTAGAGTTGTGTGGGTCAAACCTCTTAGCTATGAGGTGAATATTGATGAGACCAAGGATATCATTGAATCCCTTGTCAATGAACCTATTGATCCCAAGGCCCCTTTGGAAATTATGATGAAGCTAACGCCAGAATAGAGCTAGAAATAAAGCTCTCATAGGCAGTTAACAAAGGGAAGAGAAGGATAGCCAAACTAAAATCAAGTGCACCTCTCTTGTTAACCAAGGGCAAAGGTGAGGATGAGGAATAAGCAAGGGATGAGGAAGAATTTGAGAAAGAAGAAGAACCTTTTAAGAAAAAGCACAAGGTGATCATCACCAAGCCTGCAAAATCATCCATTGCAGTCTTCACAAGGAGGTCATAGAAGAAAGGAAATGACATTGTATTCAACAAACCTCCACCCAACTTCTAGAAAAAGTTGAAGCAATTTGAAGAAGGAGCAAGAATAACAAACTTTAAATCTTTGAAATATGAAATTAGGACTGAGGTAGAGTAGAAGCAAGTTGAAGAATTAGTGCTAAGGAAAATGGGAAGTGGAAGTACTCACCGGACCAGATTGCTTCTCAAGTCTCTAGTGAATTACTGGAGAAAATAAAGCCAAGATGGGATTTTTCTATGCAAATAGTCAAAGACATATATGCACAAACCCTGAGGCAGTTATTATCGAGCATATTAGATGTTGAGGTGAAAGAGTCTTTAAAGAAAAATGAAGAAAAATTGACTCTAAGGTTTAATACTTGTTTAGTTTTGATTAAGGATATAGAGCATGTTGTTAGAAATGCCACAAACACTTGGAAAAATATTTATCATCTTCATAAACCAAGTGAATTTCCAATTTAAGTAAAGGATGTTGATGAAGAAGAAGATAAGGAGAAAGATGAGGAGGAAAATGTTGAAGAAGTGACACATTTTGATAATGAAGAAGATGAAGAGGATCAAGGTCCAAAAGCTACTGAGGAAGAAAAGCAAGATGATAAGGAGACTAACCCAATCAAGATAGCTACTGCAGTCATGTTTTGAGTACATCTGTGGTAAGCTCTCTAGTTTTGTCTACTTCAGTTTTGGATTCTACAATTTTGACTTCATCAGTTTTGGATTCTTCAAGTATTTCTATAAGTATTCCCTTGGTTAGTACTATATTAGTTTTTACTACAAGTCCAAGTATGTCCACTATTGTTTCCATTCTAGGTACAAAAGCAATAAGTGCAAGGATAGTTGAACCTAAGATTCAACCGAGTACAAAATTTTTGGGGAAAGGAAAGGAGATAGAGGAAGACATAGATTTGGATGAGGAAATAGTAATTCCCAAATGGGATATCTACAATCTATCTACAGACCAAATGCACATATTTGGTGAACTCCTCCATAAAAAGGCCAAACAACAAAGATTAAGAGAGGAAAGAGACCAAGAGTATAAGATAATAGATGATGCCAAGAAATTCTTGACTGAGGCAATAGGAATTGAGGTTGATTTTTCTCAACCTATTTTGTTTCAGCTTGGAGAAGTAGTCCAAAAATTCAATGAGGACATCGAAGGTCAAGAAAAGGTGGTTGAAAAGGCTAAAAATAAATTTAACAATAAAGTGTTGGAGCACATTGCTCAGCAAATAGCCATTTATCAAATTGAGCTTTCAACAATTTTGGTCAATCTTGAGGTGTCCTATTCAAATATGTCATCACTTTTTGGGAAATTATGTGATGTCACTGAGCATACAAAGGAAGTAAAGGAAAACTTGTCCAAAATTGATATAGATCTTAAAGCAAGTGCTCAACAGCTATAACTTGACCCTAGTTCAAGCTCTGCACATTTTAAGAAGATTAGATTTTTGTCAGACATGCAAGTTGAATTGCTAAGAGAAGAAACAAGGATCTGTCCAACATTGATTGATATACAAAATATGATCCTTCCAGTCATGGATGCTATGTAGAAACATATTGTATATTCAAAAACTTTGATCCATTATAACAACTTCTCTATTGTGAATCACATGATTGAACTATTAGCAAAAGTGCAAATTGCAATTCATACATGCAAGGGCTTGCAAGAAAATTGGGATAAACCTTGGCAATTACCCTCAAGGTACATTCTGAATTCTTATTCCATTTTGGTGTCTCTATGTAAATATGTTAGAATAAATCTTTGGCATTACTATCAGAAAGGGGGAGATATGTTATTATATGGGAGAAAAGTTACATCGAAGAAATGTCATATGTATATAAGAGAAAAGTTATATGTATGGGGGAAAAATATGCTATGGTGGAGAACTACTCTATATATACCTTGCAAAGATCAATTTTGAAAAATCTCAAAAAATATATATTGAGCTAGTATCACGTGGTGATGAATACAAGGTATTTAGGTTTGGGCTAGTAAGTATTTTTATCACTAATGACAAAGGGGGAGATCATTGACATATTAGTAAAGTTTGTTCAGATTTTGTATAGCTATCAAGCTCATTGAATAGTTTGTAGTGCTTGCCATGTAATTCAATAGCCATCGAGCTCTACAATTGCTACCGAGTCTTTTGGACTAACCTCAGTGGTTATCGAGTTTGCAATTCATGTGGTGCAAAGCCTATATTTATCGAGCATTGTAGTATCTACCAAATTTGTAGTTCATGTGATGTGAAGCCAGTGTTAACCAAGCTACTTCTTGCTAACCAAGTGATTCAATGTTTGCCAAGTTGCACAATATCTACTGAGTCACCGGCCCAAACCAAGTTCAAGACTACTTGAAAGTGATCAGTATGGACTGAGCTTCTACATCTACCGAATGCATGACAATGTCAAAAGGTGATAGTGGATGCCGAGTATTAGAACCTCACCGAGTTAGTCTTCAAAACCTAAGTATCTTCATGTAGGCCAACTTTGTAATATTTGTGTTAACTTGTATCATGGCCAACTTTGTAATTTTGTAATTTTCATTGATATATATATATATATATATATATATATATATATATATATATATATATATATATATATATATATATATATATATATATATATATATATATATATATATATATATATATATATATATATATATATATATATATATATATAATGTATTGTATCATATCCAATGAATGAGTAAGAATAAGAATGCAAATGTGTGAGCATATGTATTATGGATGCGAAAAGTTCAAGTTATGAATGTAGTAGATAAAGAAATATAAAGGCCATATCAGTATAAGGACTAGCAGAGACAAATCTATCACAAAAAGGTGATCAGTACACTAAGGAATCTCTATCAGCAAACTCAATTGCAAGTTAGAGATCTATTGCTTCATCCTAATAGGTGAACTAGTCAAAATCCTTTAACAAGGTAGACCTAATAGTCTTTTATAAATCTCTTTACCGAGTGCATACTTCATTGTGTGTTTATAAATCCTCTCACAAGGTGGGCCTAGCAGTCCTATTTGCTCCTAACAGGACAAATCATCATAAGTGATCAATGTAAGCCTTAACAGGCCAACTTTATGTTGTGGTACTAAAGTTTGTGGGTATCATCCCCACCCTAGTTTTACTTTCTATTTGGAAGGTTTCTAGGTCACCAAATCTTTGTGTTCAAGTGTTATGGATGCTTTCATGTTTTCAGTTTCTCATGCATGCAATTAGATCAGATGTGATGAACTAAGTGCTAATTAATTTATTGGATTAAGAATTGAAATTGTTAAAGTTTTAGTAGTTACTGATTCACCCCTCCCTTCTCAGTAACTTAGCATAGTCTTGAATATTTCCAACACACCTAACCCCCAAATTGACGCAACTTTGAAAGTAAACACACAACTAAAAGCAAACACACTTACAAAAAGGAATTTTTTTATTTTATTAAAAAAATTAGTGTTTTTAGGCCTCAAAGTAATTTTTTAGGAATTTCCCATTAACCGACAATGGAACCAATGCCCCTTGTAAGAAACTCAACATAAAAGTATTTTCTCCCAAAATTTTCATGGTCTGATAAGGACCAATCCACAAGCATTGAAACTTAGTGTGGTTGCTCGACTTTGCTTTTGCCTTGTTCCAGAGAAGAACAAGGTCTAATATTTTGAAAGATTTTATTGTGGCCCACTTGTTGAACCACCTCTCAACAACAACCTAATGTTTCACTATATGCTCTAAAGCAGTTGTCCATTTCTCATCCATCTCTAACAGATTCATTAGTCTAATTTGAACCCTATCAACATCTTTAGTATACCCACTCATGAATTTTAAAATAGGAATCCAAAGGTTAAGTGGGAATACTGGCTCTTGTCCATAGATGAGTAGAAATGGAGATGTTCCTAAAGCATTCTTGACCCTGACTTGATCTGTACATAGTGCATATTTGAGTTGAGTATGCCAATCTTTAGGATTTTCTTTCAACAAATGTCTTATTATTGTGATCAAGTTATTATTTGTAGATTCAGTCACACCATTTCCTTGTGGATAATAATTTGAAGAGAACTTGATAATAACTTGATTTTCTAGTGCCCATTGAGTAAGGAATATTGATGCAAAGCTTGATTTGTTATCGCACATTAGAAAGAATGGCATCCCAAATCTATTAACAATGTGTTCTTCCAAGAAGTTTGTAACCACCTTTGTTGTGCAATTTTTGAAAGTCTTAGCTTCTACCTAGTGTATGCAGTAATTAGTAGCTATGAGAAGAAAGGTATGTCTAGTTGACGATGATCAAATCATTGGACCAATGAAATCTAGCCCCCACTTTGCAAAGGGGTATACCATGAACACTGGTTGTAATGACATTGTAGGATGTTTTTCTCTATTAGCACTCATCTGACAAATGTGGCAAGTACAAACGTGTTCAAAAGTATCCTTGAAGATCGTGGGCCAGAAATAACCTAATCTTAAAATCATATGGGTAGTAGCCTCTACTGAACCATGTCTTGTACCATATTTATGATGAAACTATTCTAAAACCTCTTTTACTTCTTCTCATCCCAAGAACTTTAGATAAATCCCTTCATAGCTTCTTTTGTATAATTTCCTATTTCGCAACATGTAAGATTCACACTTCATTTGAGTCCCCTACGTTGTGAACAATTCATCCAATTGGGGTACTAATTTTGTAAAAGATAGTAAACAATATCCTGGTACCAAAAATATGTTATTATACCTTGGTCAATATCAACTTGAGATACTACAATCTTCTTTTGATCTTCTACATCTATTTTGTCCTCAAATCTAAATTTCTTCTCATCCCTGATTTGGTTATCAGCTATCAATCTTGATGATTCTTGCCCTATTGCCAACTTCGTGGGTTGAATCTCTAAATCAAATTCTTGAAGGATTTCTATCCATTTTCCTCACCTTTCACCTAATTCATTTTGCATCAGTAATGTCTTAACCGCAAGATCAAGCATAATCGCATATACCTTGCTCCTCAGTATATAATGGAAAAATTTCTTTACCGCTTTGATCAAAACAAAGGATTGCTTATCAAGGTTAGAATAATTTAACTCAGCATTTTTCAGAGGGAAACTCATAAAAGAAATGGGTCTTTCATCTTATTTATCCTTCTTCTGTGTAAGAATCCCAACACATGAATGTTATAAAGCAAAAGAGTGTATTTTGAAAGGTAGTCCATAATCTGAACTCACTAGCACTAGGGCCATGGATATTGCCACTTTGATATCCTCAAATGATTTCTTAATTTCTGGAAGCCATTCTATTTTTGCTCCCTTTTTGAGTAAGTCATTAAGGGGGTGAACTATCTTTGCAAATCTACTTATGAACTTTCATATGAAATTTATCTTCCCGAAGAAAGACTTAAGTTCCTTTCAATTGTAAGGAGGTGACAACTTCAGAATGGCTTTGATTCTATCAAGATCAATAGAGGTTATGGCTTTAGAGATGATGTGGACAAGGAGCTTTCCTTTAGTAACCCTAGACAAACACTTCTTGGGATTGAGTGATATGTCATATTTATGACATCTATTGAATACTTGTCTTAAATTAGGAATGTGAGTGCTTTTATCCTTTTAAGAGACTATTAAATTATCCATGTAGATGACTATATACTTGTTTATTAATCCCTTAAAATCTTTGTCCATGGCTTGTTCAAATGTAACCCCTGCATTAATCAGCCCAAATGACATCCTTCTATAAGCAAAAGTCCCCCATTTAGTCATGAAAGCAGTCTTTAACCTATATTCTTCCTCAACCATTACGTGGTTATATCCTGAATGTCCATCCAAGAAAGATATCACCTTGGATCCATTGACAATTTGTAGTACTTCATCTAGTGAGGGTAAAGGGTAGTTGTCCTTTTGAGATGCAAGGTTCAAGTTACAAAAATATACACAAAGATAAACCTCTCTAGTCTTTTTCCACACAGGAACCAAGTTAGCCACCCATGTAGAATGGTGTATGGGAAAGATGATCTTGGTATCAAGCAACTTCTTAACTTCCTTAATTATCAATGGTTCAATAATGGGATTAATAGGTCTTTGCCTTTGTTGAAAAGGCTTGGCATCTAGTTTTAACAGAATGTCATGCACAATGATTTTAGGATCATATGTTTTGAGCTCTTCATAGCTCTAGGCAATGACATCCTTGTATTCCATGAGCAATTTGAGCATATCCTCCCTTTCCTGAGCATTGCATGCCTTGCCAGCTCTTACCATTTTGGGATCTTCATTGGTACCCAAATTATACAAATTGAATTCTTTGATCCCCTTGTCTTTGACCATTCTCTTGTTAAGTGTTGACTCATCATGATCAAAACACTCCAACTCAACCATTCCCTTAGGAATAGTGTTGGTTTTCAAATTAAGAATCCCATGTTCATCTTCATGTTCATCATCCTTAGGTTTTTTATCTGGAGTGTCATCAATCTCTTGCCCTTTAAAGTGGTCATTGCACATGATAAATTCAAGTATATGTTGATCATCTTGAAAAACTTGAAAGTTTATAATAGTTCCTGGGATAGATGGGGCAACAACCAATTCTACTCAAAATCTTTTCAATTTTTTTCTCTCAATGGGTTATGATGCACTAGCTAAAATGGCAAGGGTATATGCTACCATGTTTTTCCTCCTTGGAATGGACTTTATGTTCAAAGCTTCAAAGTTATCCATTAGATCCCATACTCTTTTCTTGTAAGCAGGCAACCTCCTATCATTGCAAGAGTATATTGATTTCACTTGTCTTATAACCAACTAGGAATCTCCCTTGGTTATGAGAGTTGTGATTCCTTTCTATAGTGTGAAAATAAGTCCTCAGATCAACACTCTATACTCTGCAACATTATTAGTACATCTAAACTATAATTGATATGCTGCATAGAAAGACTTACCTTTTGGGTTGATTAACTCAATACATGCACCCACTCCCAATTTACATTTGGAACTGTCAAAGTGGAGTGTCCAGATCAAATCTTCTTTGGGCTTCCTAGGTTTATGCTTATTCATCCTTAGCTTTTCCTTTACTTGGGCCTAAAAGGATTGTTTCTTGGGGACCCACTATAATCTCTCACGGGGTGGACTTGATGATTTTCTATTGTTACTCCTCAATACAGGAAGTGTATGTTTGTCTTGTTTATCTTGAATTTCCCCAATTAATTCTATAATTTCATCCACTTTGGATTTAGGATGAATGACTGTTGAATTCCAACCTTGACCCTTTACGTATTATTCCCTTCTTTGGACTTTGATCATTATTGGTGGGGGAGAAGACAAACCTCCACCATCTGAAGAGGTATCACTGTATGATGCATTGAGATCTTCAATTTCCTCTTTAACCTTTTCCACAGATTTAGATATGTTTGTAGAACATTGATTTTCTATGGATATTTATTTTGGAACATTACCACTCTTTATTTCCACTATCTGCGTTAATACTTTAGCAACTGCCTCTTGGCAATGTGAATGTTCAAACTTTGAATGACTAACTTTATGTAATCTGCAAAATCTTGGGAGAAGCAAAATACTGAGGTTAGCCTCTTCTCTTAAGCATCGTAAGTTGGTTACCATGGTGTCTATGAACTATGTTACGATCTCTTGCTTTGGGATTGAAATCATGGATCTTCCATCTTGATCATCTTATATTTTAGTTGAAGTTGTATCAAAAGCCATCACTTTGTAAGAGCCTAGATTAGATTGTATGTCATTTGGTGCATTGTATTTTATAATCATAATTTTTAATTTTAGCTTTGCATCAATCTTTATCTGATTATTCAATCCTTTCCAAGGTAACTACAGTTGAGTAAAATCCATTGAAAACCATCCTCTCAAACATTTCATCCACTCTCTATTAATAGCAATCCATATGTTTTAGGAATCTCAACCACATGTATTTCAATGATGTCTTGAATTTGAGGATCAATTGATATCTTTCAACACCATAATGACCTTTACTTTTGTTTTATCGAATTTTATCACCATTCAATTAGAGGGTCAAGGAGTGACTCCCAACCTTTGTGCTATCGAAAGTGGCATAACATTACAAGAAGCTTTTGAATCAATTACGCAATTGTGAATATTATTCCCATTTATTTTTATGCTAAGCAAAAACAAGGGAACTTCAACCTTGTCTTTAAACATAGTTGGTATTACCTCTGAAGCATTGACATGTTGAGATACTGTCATTTGAGGAACAATAATCGTACTATGGAGTGCCTTTGTATGATCAAGAGTTTTCATCAGTGCTTCTTATTGATGAGGAAAATTTTGCAGCATGTCAAACATGGACATGTTGGCCTTCGTTCATTTCAAATCTTCCATGAAACTATACTTTTCAGTAGACCAAGTGGGATTTTTCAAGATTGTAGGCACAATTCCTTGATTTTGATTTTGCTATTCTCCATACAGGGGCCTGATAGGTACAGGATTGTTAGTTGCTCTTGGATCTGGAGAAGTTGGTTGTAATGCAAGAGGAATACCATTAGTCATAGGTTCCTTTTGACTTTGCAAGTTGTAGGTATTTCAATTATCATTTTGGAAGGCAAACATTTCTTCAGGTTGAATATTTGGTTCCTAATTGAATGGAAAAGAGAATTCTTCATTGGTTGGTTGTTTCATTCTCATGTTCCTATGAAGAATCATAGGATTTTAGCATCATAGTATTGACTTGCATGGGAGACCCATTATTATTGCCCATTGGATTTTGATTTACTTTTTGATTTCCATTGTAATATGTACCATCATCATTTAGTACACTCTAATTATTGTAATACTAGTTGATGTGCACATACTAGGCATTGTTTTTGTTATTATCTATAGGAATACTTCCATTATTTGGATGGGTATTCAATTGTCAATTTTGTCTTTGGACCTCGCTGTTGTGATCAAGAGGATTAGAATTGTTTCCTACATTGTTGTTTCATGCATTATTGTTTCCACTGAAATTCCTATTGTAGTTTTGATCGTAGTTGTTGTTGTTGTAGGGACTAGGATTTGTCCTTTGTAAGTTGTTATTCTATCCTTGTGGCAACCTCAACTAGGTAAACTCATTAGTGATTTGAGACACGGTCTTCTTCATTTAGCCTAGCTCAGATGCAACATTAATCTTTGTTTCAGTGGATGGTGCTGCCTTTTGCTCAAAGAAGGCAGCTTTTGGAGGTTCATATCTTGGGTATGTTAAAGTTGATACTTGTGGAATAGGTGCTTGCTATAATGGATTTGGATTCATTGGTATGATCTAGCTAGGCATTAGTGGTGCCCCAACAGGATATTTTGGTATTGTAGTAATAGCTTGTGCTAGGAGCGTCAATCCTCCTCCATTAGGATTGGCCTGCTTTATGAAAGTGATCACTTCCGAGAATACTTTTTCCAATGTGTTGATATCTAACACAGGAAATCTTCTTACAAAAATGGCCGCGAGATGGTCCATAGAATTTAGATAAATCTGAATAGTAGCTTCAACTAGTATAGTGTATGGTGTTTCTAACTTGCAGTAGGCCATATGAAAGTGATAATTGAAGTGTGAAACCATCTTGGCTAGATTCCTTTTGATTGATATGAATTGATGATGTATCACAACTAGGTTGATGAAAGTCTTGAATTGATTTAAGAGCAATTTTTCAAAAGTGTCTAAGTCTTTGACACATCCTAGAAATAAATTGACATATTAAAAGCAACTTCTCCCAATGAGTATGGGAATAAGAGAAGAACCACATTCTTGTTAGTAGTCTACTTTTGGTTGCAAATTTCCTTGAATACCTCGATGTGATGTTCTACTATTCTTGTCTCTCCATAAATGAACCTTTGGCAAAACTTCTAAGGATTCTCAGGAAGGTCGTTGAGTACTCCTATCAAGTTGATTGGTGAATCTACAACATTTACAAAAGAAGCCATTGAGGAATTTGGTGGAATAACAGGTGGTTGTTGTGGAGGTGAAACTGAAGAAGATGATGAAATTTTGAATGGAAGTGGTAGAATTCAAGGGAATCCTTTGTCATTGTGAGGCTCGCAAAAGTGGCTAAGTTCGAGGAACTCATGTGTACCAGGTGAAGATCTTAAAGCTCATTGAAATAGAGATGATGTATCCAGATCTTCTAGTTTGTGTCAATTTTGGGAAAAATGCACCTCTGCAGAAGCACACTTTCTCAAAAAATATGGCACACCTTGGAACCTTGCGTACCTTGAAATAGTGACAATTTAGAAAATTTTATGAACTTGTAAAAAATGCAAAATTTTGAAATTGCAAGTTGTTTTCTTCTATTCTGAATGGTTGGGGCCCTCCTTCTAGTGCCACTCTGTTGAGTTGTCATTTTGCACGATGCTTAACAGCTGGAATCCCTCAAACTCCTCTCTTGAAAAGCTAATCTAGGATCAACTCCAAGGTTACGGGCGATCTTGCAACCTACTGGAATCTACTCAGTAGAAGACAAATGTGAGTATTCACAAGGTCTTTGATGGTTCTTACCAATTTTGGATAAGATGTTGAATATGCTTGTTATCTAAAAACAAGTAACCACACAAAGAGAAATATATTTTTGTATTTTTTGTTTATAATGAATGTAGTTTTAACTATGCAACTATATAAATTCCTAATTTAACCAAGTGTTTGTAAAAATAAATAACAAAGATAAAGTAACAAGAAGTTTAAGAAAATGACTTGAAAAGTAAATTCCTAATGGACATAAGCCATGGAAACAACATGTCTATGAGTTAAGTCTTTGAAAAGATCGATAGGTAACCAATGAAAATAGGAGCAATGCTTCCTTAATTCCACTGATGCAATCATTGATGGAAATTCAGTAACCATAAGATGTTTCACTTTTCATCAGATTGCAAGACCACAAAAATTGTTTATGCGAGACAAAAGCTATGTAGGAACAATAGGCAATCTCTTCTCTAACTAAGTATGTCAAATAAATTTGTAAATGTGTGGCAAACACCAGAATTAAAAGATCGTTCAATCAAAATAACATAACAAAACTATTGGCTCCATTACACTCCATGAACATACATTCACAAAATATAACACACTCAGGCAAGAATAACTATACTTTGAATGAGAGCACCAATAACATATATTATTGCATCAAAATAATGACCTGGAATACATATTTAATTCCTCAATCCATAGGAAATATTCTCAATTTGTGTTGAGAGTGAGAGATTCCTTCAAGCAAATATATGCTTAAAACTAATAAAATAAATCAATTTATGTACAAACTGACTCTCTAATTGGTGCTAAGTAGGACTCCACCCTTGTTTATATCATTTAATGGGTGCATGAGCCTTTACATGTCTTAAAATAAAGAATGCATGAGAAAATAAGAAGAAAAAAGCTATCAGATGATGTAGGAGTCTCTGGAGATGCCAAAAATAGAAGCTCCACCTTCTCTGGAGGTTTATAGGAGTTGAACTGCCCTCAAATTGTGTTTCTGATACATGGAAAGCTCTAAATTTAGAACTGGCAATTAATTATCGGTGCACCTCTAAATTCTTCAAAAACTTCTGGCACACCTTTGGAGAAGCACACCTTGCGCACCTTGGGAGAAGTGCACCTTGGAAGATAGGTCCAAAAAATGCAAAATTTTCACAAGTGTCAAAATTAAAATTCTAGCTTATGGGGTTTGTTCCCCTTCATACCAGAGCTATGTCTGGGTATTTGCTCTTGAATTTCTCTATAATCTCCATCACTTGGGTTGCATCCAAAAAATCTAAAGCATCATATTTATTCTTTACTTTTTGTCAATAATTGCCCACATCTATGCGAGTCTCTACAAAATCTCCCAACTTCACATCCAATTCTAGCAATCCCTCTTCAGTCTTAAATGTTTGTCTAATATCCTCGTCAGTGGAAGCTTCTTCAAAAGTCTTCTAATTTTTTTCAACAACTACTTGCATAGTCATGAGTCTATCCCTTGAATCATCTTCAAGAATATAAAGGCAAGCATCATTGTAACGTCTCTCTACTTCCAAAATTTGCTCTTGGGTTTGATCCTTAAGCTTATGAATATTTGCATGCAATGTTTCCATTACTTTATTACCATACACAATCTTCTCAATCCAATCATCTATCTTATCTAACTATTCTGTCATATATACATCCATCAACATCTGATACCTCTGACCCTTTATTGATTATAACGCTTGCAGGTCTTTACCCCAGGTATGTATCTCATCCATCAACCCAAAACCCTAGTTCAATATAGCAACATCTTGTCTGTATTATCTTGCATGTGGTGCAATAACTTAAGATTTCCTTGTATGATCTGCATACCTTTTTCTTCAAAACTTTCCCGCTATTGCTAACCAGGCTTCAAAAATGGATATAATTGAACATTCTCCTCATCCCTTCTATTGAGTGCCACACCTAAAGTCTCAGGATTTTCAAGATCCAACGGACCAACTACTTTGTGCAAATAAACTCTTAAGAGTTCATTCTACTTGTAGAGGTTTAACAATTCAGACTCATCCTATCTAAGTGCCTAAACACTTCTTTGATTCCCATAGTAACCATCAATTTGGTAGTATCCATAGTGGGTTTTCCAAGCAAGACCTCTTTAATATTATAATCTTTTGGGGTCAAATCCTCAATATCTACATGTAGAGGAGGGATAACAATATGGGTGAACAAGTCCTGATTTTGATTATTCATAACAAAGGCCAATCTTCATGCATCACTTGTGGTTGGCTCAAGTTTCTTGAGAGCTTCAATTAATTCTCTCGTTCCCTCTTCCTCAGTACAATACAATTTTCTTTTATGCCTAACCATCACTTCTTTTCTCAACCATCTTGGACTATCTTCCATTGAAAAATTATTCTTAGATGAAGAGGGAGTTTGTACCACTAAGACCTTTCGTTTATCACTCCTATTCGAAGTCTTCTCCTTTTGTGAGAGATCTATATCAGGCATCTCTATTTCTATTGAGTCCACAGTACTTACCTCTATATCTTGGGAAGTTTTTTGAGGTCCTTCATCTATTTTCCCTTCCTCTAATGCTTCATCAATGAGTCTTTGTTGTGGCTCTTCTTTCTATTCAACTTGTACATGTTCTTCATTACCTAGAGGGAGAGGAGTAACTGAACCTTTATCCAAGCAATATTAATCTTGACTTAGTGATGATGGTGCAATTAAAGGTCCTTGTGGCTAAGGCGATAATTGACTCCAATTCTCTTGTGGAGGTTGATTTGTCGATGTATCCATTATTTGATCTCCTACAAGTTCAGTGTCTACAAGCATGAAATCAAAATCTAACATCTTAAAACCCCTTGATCCTCTTACTCATCAATCCACTATTGTAACTCATCCTTCAAAGTTGTAACCTAAATAGGTTGTGTAGGAATGGATGGTGGCATTACAGTGGAGCTCCTTCTTCATTCTACCTCAATAGCCCTAGTAAGATGAGTCCTTTGACTCAAGGGAAGGTTATCCTCTTCATCTTCATCATCCTGATCTTCTACCTTTGTAATAAATTATGGGATTGATGGAAAAGGAATAACCTTTCTTATCACCTTTTGTCTCCTTTTCCTTTTAACTAGAGTTTTCATCTTTCTTTTCTTGGGAGCCAATGGAGAGGCTTCTTCCTCTTGGGCAGGTGGAGACACTTCCTATGCTTCTGCTTCAGCTTCTTGCCCTTGTTTTGGTGGCGACACTGGTGGATTATCCTAAATCTGAGTAACTTCTACATTCTCTACCCCTTAGCTCTCAAGTGCTTGAGTGGCCTCCTATTTGGACCCAGCTTCTTAAGGAGAAGTTTTTTTCCTTTTATTTTTACCCTTCTATGCCCTGAAGTATCCAACTTCTCTATCAAGTTGATGCACTATTTTCGGCCTTATTAGAGATTGAGCTATGAATGTTGGCATTATCACTTTAGCTCCTCTATCTTTTACTAGGCAGGTTGTAGCTTGGAAAACTACTATTTTTGGAATCAAATCTAGCTTGAATGGTCTCTTAATCCATTTCTTGGTTAACTGGATGATATGCCTCGCCTTATGATTAATATCTACATTTTCTTCTCTATCAATCTCTGCATTCATGATAGGTTGATCATATATCTTATACTGGTTATACAAGGGATCTAAGACTTCTTCAATGTCTTGCTACACAATCTTTAATGGGACCTTCATTTTCAAGGCATTTCCTACCAAATAAAGAGTCATCCTACAATAATCCCTTATTCGGATCTCGTAGTCATCTACTGCATTCATCCAATGATCCTCCATGGGATCTTCATGTTTGAACTATTTTCTTGCCTATTACTAAACTCTACCAATGTTATCAAAACATGGACAAGGGAAGTTATAATCCTCCAAGGGATATTGATCCCATTTTGACTCAAAAGTTGCGATATCCTGCTTTTGCTTGACACTGCACAGACCTATAGTGATGGGCCATACCCATGTCTTATGTTGCTTCCTTACCCTATCATATGCAAACAAGAGTTGTCATACAATCTCCAACAATATGAGTCTATCACATGGATACCTAGAGAGCTTCTTTGGATTTATAATTGTACCTACTACCCTTAAATAGGTGAATATCTTGAATTGGATGTAGTAGGCTCCTATTTCTGAAATCTTTGTTGTTGCCTCTTCTAACATCCTTTTTGCATAGTCTCCCTTAATGAACTAGATGACTATAAAAATTAAAACATCATTCACCATTTTGTATTCCTTGTTGTGGTCCAAAAGCTTTTTCCTTACCAACTGGGGGTATACCACATAAGGCTATGCATCAACATCTCGCAAGTTGCCCCTTTTAAACAACCCTAGATAATCTATTGTTCTTGTTGCTAATAAATACACCAAATAAGTTGTCATATAGAACCTTAGGTCATTTTTTACCACCACCGGTTGTTCATCTAAATTCTCACTGAGAATTGTGGCCTCGTCAATTGGCATCTTTGTTGTTTTGATGGTTTCAATAAAGTGTACCATCCATATGTTTAAGAGTCCTGTTGTTGGTAATCCCATGATTCTACTTAGAAGCACTATGGAATGTCTGATATCATCTTTCATATAACCTCTTGTCATATCTACTTTCCCTACTTTATGCCTAAGAGGAGTCCTATTAATGAGATACAAGGATTGAATAATCTATGTAGCTTCGTGTTCATTCTCTCTATGCCACCTTTCTACTTGATGGTATGTCAACCTAATGTATTGATCTACCCTCAGAAGATGAAAAACTTTCTCTATATTTTTAGGCCTTAGATCTAGAATGATCTCTCTAGTTATACTTTTTACCTTTCTTTCCTCTGAATCATAATTCTCTGCCAATTCCATAACCAACTCAAAAGATTATACTAAAACCGCCCTAATCTTATAAGTGTAGACAACATAAGGGGCCTCTCATTTGGTTTGTTGCATAGGAGCAAGAATGCATTCCAATCAATATGGCCTAGCTCAATGTCTCATATCTCTGAATGAGCATCCTGGAAGCATGACTTTGATGGAACACCTTAAAATTTGAAGACTGTCAGTTTTGAAGTCATCTTTGCAGTGAGGGAGGATGAGGAGGAAGCCATTTTATCTACCCAAAATAGACATCCTATTACTCCAAAAGGTGGAAAACATTAATCTGAATAAACCCTAATTACCAAAAATTATAACCTAGGACTTTAAAAATTGTTAAAACACTCAAAAAACCCTATTTCTAGCTTTGATGGACAAAACTTGGCACACCTTGCACACATTAAGGGTGCACTAGGTGCACCTTTCCCCTAAGGGAAAACTTAAATCATTAAGGGTGTGCACATAACACACCTTGAGGGGTGCACTAGGTGCTCACCCTTATAAGGCAAATAATTCCTTTAAGTATTTAAAAAAAAAGGTGTGCACATAGCGCACCTTATGGGGTGCACTATGTGCACACCTTTATGGTACTTAGGAGAATGTTTGTCTTTGAAAGGTGTGCATATGCACACCTTGGATAGGCACCTTTCAATAAGGTTTTTATTGTTTGTTTTAAGTTTTGATAAGTTTTTTATGAAGAAGGTGCACACCTTTTTCCTTAGATGCTTTGTGTGTGTGCAAGTCTTAAAACCCTAGGGATGGCACACCTTGGAAGGTGTAGAGGTGTATCAATGATTTGCTTGAAGAGAAAAGTGCATGAAGGGGAAGGGGGATCCCAGGCTTTTATAGGCTCAAGATGGAGTGCACCTCTTGGAGGTGCGCACTTGTGCATGTGTGCAAGTGCGCACTTCCAAGAGGAATGTGCTCTACATTAGCATGACTAGTGTACCTTGGATAGGTGTGCCACTTGCACACATTTTTCCTTGCAAAAATCAACTTGAAATCAAAAAATCCCTGATTTTGAGATCTAGGTTTCTCAAGCAGAAAGCCAAGTTAGAATTTAACACTAGATAGAACCTTAAAAAGATTCAGACCTCAGACTAGGGGTCTAGAAAAAATTAAAATATATACTAGGGGGTCCATGTTTCTAGGAGAAATAGGGTGTGCATTGTGAAACCACAACAATAACCTATCTTCAAGAATTCAACTTTTAGACCCCAATCAACAATTGTTGAAACTGAAGTCAAATTCTTCTTGATTCTTGGGACATACATAACATTAGAAAGTTTCTTTGCATGTCCATTAGGTAGTTGTACACTTATTTCACCACATCATTTTACATCGTATGACCTATTATATCCTAAATAGATCTTTCTACCATAATCTTTCTCTCGATTTGTTTAAAAACAATTTCTATGAGATGACATGTGGATTGATGCCCTTGAATCTATAAACCAATCATTGCAATCAGTTGATGTAGCTGAAAGACAATAATGAGAAATAAACAACTTTAAATCATGAAGGTTATCACTTATTGTATCCTCACCATTCACAAAATTACCATCATATTTATTGTTTTTGGACTCATTGTTTTTCTTTTTGTAACATTCACATTCATAATGGCCAAGTTTGCCACAATGATTACAATTTCTATTTTTATTTTCATTTGATTTGGATGTTGCCCCACCATGATACCTTTTTTATTCTTTATTCCTTTCATTGTCAAATTTACCCATCCTTTGTTCTTTGACTATTGCTTTCCTTTATATGGCTTCTTATCTTTCACTGTAAAAAATGACTGTACACTTTGAAATTTTTTATCCACACACTTCTTTCTCTATTCTTCTTGTAGAAGGTTACCTGCCAAATTCTCAAAAGAAGGTGTATTTTCTCTTGCAGCCAAACTAGTAATGAAAACTTGATAGTCGCTAACCATTCTATTCAAAGCTATTACTAGATCATTATTAGATACTTGTTCACCAACATTAGCTAACTTATCCCTCAATTCCTTAACTCTTGATAAAAAATCACTAACACTTTCACTTACTTTTATTTTGATAGACAATAATTTGCTCTTTAAAAACATAATTCTATTTGAGTTTTTAATCTCATACAGGCCTTTCAAAGCTCACCATGTACCAATAGATGTGGTAATATCTCTTATGTGAGGGATAATTGAGTCTTTTATTGACATGTGCAAGAGAATCTTGGATTTTAATTCTCTTTTCTCCAAAGCTTGGACAATAGTTGGTGGTATTGTAGGTGATGTATGTTTGGCCTCTTTTCCATTTACAGTGGCCCAAACATTATGCCCCTCCATTAGAGTTTGCATCTTGAACTTTCAATTAACATAATGGGTACCATCTAACTTATTTGATTCAGTTAGATAAGACCTTTTAAAGCTCACCATGTACCAGTAGAAGTGGTAATATCTCTTATGCGAGGGATAAATGAGTCTTTTATTGACATGTGCAAGAGAATCTTGGATTTTAATTCTCTTTTCTCCAAATCTTGGACAATAGTTGGTGGTGTTGTAGGTGACGTACGTTTGGCCTCTTTTCCATTTACAATGGCCCAAACATTATGTCCTTCCATTAGAGTTTGCATCTTGAACTTCCAATTAACATAATGGGTACCATCTAACTTATTTGATTTAGTTAGATAAGTATCTATAAGGTTGGCCATCAAAAAACAAGAGAAAACTAACAAGATATTTTTACCAAAAAGATTCTTACACTTGAGAGTAATATCATAGTTAGTACTTTTTCCCAAATAGTACCAATGAGATCAATACACTAGTTGTTATTACTTGTAGCAACAAGCTCTACTAGAAAACTTCTCCTTTTACAAAGATATTGCATCTTCAACACTCCAAAGGATTTTGAAAAAACCACTAAATGAATCTCAGACTTGGCTCTGATACCATATTAAAAACAAAGATACTATATGATGAAGGAGCATCCTTTGGTTGCTGGCAATCTTACATCATCCAAAAAGATATTTGTTGTTTTTTGTTTACAGTTACCTATCTTGCAGTTTGATTCAATGAACACTTATTTGTATTTTCTAGATTTCACGACTTGGCTTCATATTGTAGACATATCATGGAATATTGTCCTAAGTAACAGAATTTAATGTGATAGTTGGTGGAAGTTATGCTTCATCTTTTCAGGTGTTGATTTCCTATGTTGTTCTTTATACAATGCTTGATATTTAATTTGACAAGGTTCTATATTTAAGAGCTAGCTTATGCACTCTTGGATCTAGGAAGTTGGTTAATGTGTGAACCTATCTCGGGGATTCATAATGTTATTTCATGTATTGTGTATTTAGTCATTAATTATTTGATGGCTAGTCTTATATTACAATGCACATTTCCTATTATTGGGAATTTTGAATTCTAGTCAGCCTCTGGGTTCTAATGGCTATATATGTAATGTCTTAGAGTCTTAGAATCATCATTTAGTAGTGATCAAGGAGATACTTGAGGGATCTTGGACTAACAAGTTTATTTTATAATCTAGAATGTACTTGGCCCTAACTGGGAAGACATTATAGCCTTACATGATGCTTATCATTTTGTAATGTGAGTTGTCTTATTAATTAGTATTGAGTGTTATATATGAATATCTCTTGTTTATAAGTGTGATATGAAATTGTATCTTGTTGTATTCTATTATTTTGTATTTGTTAGGGGCTCGATCATCTCTTTTGGAGGTATACTTGCCTTGTACTACATCACATGGTATCAGAGGTAGAGGTTATTTGATCTGATTGGTCATTTTGAGTTATAGGTGGATCTTTTTGGTGACTTATCAAAGGTGGTTGGATCTGATTGTTGCTAATTTGATCTTGGTTAAACTTTAAGAGCCTGTGAAGACTTGAATCCTTGGTATGAGGTGGAAGAATGAAGTTGTGGCTTGCAATTGCAGAGGACTTTTTCAAGTTTTATTCGGAATCCTATTACAAACCTATTGATCCTTGTTGGTGATTAGATTGCGAAAGTTTGAGGTAGTTGCACCTTGTTGTATCCAATATCACTAGTACATTTGAGGTTTTTTTTTACCATTATTGGTTGAAATTTTGACCCAATTTTCAACCAAATTTTGACCAAACTTGACCAACCCATTGGTCACAATTTTTACAATTAATTTTTGACTAAAATCTGGTTGAAATTTTGACCAATGGGTTGGTCAAAGACTATGTGTTGCCATGGTGCAATTTTCACCCAGATGTTGGTTTAAATTTTGACCAACACCTAGTAGTTTTTTACCATCAGTGGTCAAAATTTTGACCAATTTCGACCAGCACCTGTCAGTTTTTTACCATCATTGGTCAAAATTTTGACCAATGATGGTTGAAAATTGACAAGTGTTGGTCTAAATTTCGATCAACACCTAGGTGCAAATTTTTTTTGATTGCCATGAAATATAAGCTTCTAGTACTGTATCCTATAGATGATAATGGCAAGTTTACTGAAGAAACTGGGCAACTTGTTGGTTTGGATGTCTTGGGTGATGGAAATGTGGCAATTGTCAAGAGCTTAGATGAACACTCATGTCTTATCATGGAAGACGCGTACACACATAAATATATGGATATTTATGTTTGTATGCTTCTTCCATGTTGTCAACATGGAAGAAGCATACAAACATAAATATCCATATATTTATGTGTGTACGCGTCTTCCATGATAAGACATGAGTGTTCATCTAAGCTCTTGACAATTGCCACATTTCCATGGATATTTATGTTTGTATGCTTCTTCCATGATAAGACATGAGTGTTCATCTAAGCTCTTGACAATTGCCACATTTCCATCACCCAAGACATCCAAACCAGCAAGCTGCTCGATTTCTTCAATAAACTTCCCATTATCATCTATAGGATACAGTCCTAGAAGCTCATATTTCATGCCAGTCAAAAAATCTTCTTGGCCATGGCCTGGGGTAGTATGAACCAGACAGATGAATGCCACATTCATCCAGCTGAATACAATATCTCCTCTAAGAATTGAGTGAGGCAGGAGTCATAGAACACTAATGAAGGAATTGGATCATAATAGCCAACATGCTGCAATTTACAAGCCATTAAGGCTAGTAAGCTTTCCTCCTATATTAAAGCCATAGAGAACTAATTCTTGGCAAATAGTCCTCTGATTCCTTGTCAAATGAATTTGAACCAATGGTATCATTTGAGGAACATCCAAAAAACTTCTAACAAACAAAAACCTTGATGATGGATCACAGCATGTGATCCAAAATGTTGATGAAAAAAAGTTATACAATTAGATTTAGAAATCATAGCGATTGATTTCACAGATTGTAAAAATTTACTTACTCTTAAACAAAAATCTGCAGTGTCTAAAGTATCTGGAACCTCCCTTGTTTCCATACTAAGAGGAAATAAAAATCTGTAGCATCTAAAGTATCTTGAATCTTTCCTATTCCAATCCCATGCATGCTCAAAAAGGATTTGCATGGTATGGCTAAGTTAATCTATGTTAAAGTGGAAAAAAGGCTAAGGCTAATGTTGCTAGTTCTATTTGCCTGGTTATACTCTTGAAGAATTTAGTGGACCTATTTTGTCTTGCATGGTTTGTTAAAATACAATGCAAGACCTGGATGAGAATATTTACATCATAATTCATATTTTACATGTTGTGATGTCTAATCAGATAGTTGTCCACCCACAATGAAAGATCCTTCTATTATATATCAACTGCAATGATATTTGTAAGCACCTAAATTACATGTACTATTGATCAGGCATTATTTTCAAAATAAGTATATTAAATGTGAGAATAAAGCATTTACCTGGAGACAGCTGGGCAATAGTGGCGACGTAGTATTTCTATCTCCCACAATGAGCTCACTATAAAGAGACATGAAGATACATAGTTGGATCCATAATAACTAATATTACATGTCATCAGTTTATATATAGTTGGAAGTTCAAGTTACTTTGCATGAACTGATATCATTTATTGCATCAGTATATATTCAAACTCAACATTTAAATTACCAAGCAGTAAATTTATGTTAGCTTAAGTTGGTTTACCAACGATGGTCACTAAGTTGGATTCTCTTGACAAATAGATCCAAAATACAATTAATTCCACTAAATTTTAGTGTCTCTCTTTGAAGTATTTACCTGGAGACTTTGGGTTTCAAGTGTGGATTATTCTAGTGATGTAATGATTGGTCCACAAATCGTCAAGCAAATGTCTGATATATACAGAAAATTACATGGAACATTGAGATATCTTCTTTCAAATCTTCATGACTGGAAGCTAGAAAATTCTATTGTTTACAAGGATCTTCCAATGATTGATAAGTATGCACTATACCAACTAGCCAATGTTATCAACAATTCCTAGAAATGTTGTTGTTGTAGTCAATGGTCAGCTTCTTTATGTAGTGGTCTAGGTAAGAACAAAATCATCTGTAGATACTACTACAAAAGGTGTTAAAAACCTTTTTTTGAAAGCAGCCAACATATTATTGTTGCAATAGATTTAGTCAGTACTCTACAATTGAAGTGGGCATTCCCTATTTTCTAAGGGATGGATGTGAAACAAATAGAAGCACCTGTGCATTACTTTTGGAGATACAATGTGTTCCTTACCTTACAATTAAGATTCTAAGATAACATCCTTAGAATGGATATCTCATGAAGGGTAGTAGCAATAATTCCATCTTCATCACGCTCAAGCTTAGCTTTCTTAATTGCCACAATCAAAGCAATAGTTTGATAGTCACCTCAAGTGCAGACTTCAACATCAAAATCCAAAAGTTATTTATAAACAAGAAGAAAAATATGTGAACTTACAACATCTAGAAAGCATATACCTGAAGAA